>MU188427.1:0-18743 GCA_016904865.1 Pissodes strobi | reverse complement strand
ATGTTAGCTTTTATGTACTTTTATTTTAATTAAACTAGAAATAATGTAGAAATTAGCTCCAGACTCGATTTATTACGATTAAATACAAGCTTCTCTGCCGAGATATCAAATCATACTCTGCTTTATCCATTAACTGCAACGTTAACAAATTCTTAATCTTATAATATTCACAGGCCTGGTGCTGACATTGTTATTCTAAGCTATCGTCGCATCGGGAGAACCAGTGGCGGAGAATCATACGATCTAACACAGCCTTCCTGACAATGCAGCGTCCTCGCTACGTCCTTCTTACTCAGGTTGACACTGTGAAAATAAAACAAAACAACAGACATAATGAACAAATTGCCATCAAATATCAAATAGTCATGTAATTCTATAGAGTGTACAGCTTAACTGTAAATGTTATCATTTGGCCATTTCCTTGAGGTTAATTAGAGACCCCACAGCCTAAATGATTTCAAGTGATCTTTGCTTACACACAAATCTGGGCACCATATTGTCCAAAGTTGTATTTTTATTTTAGCCTGCACATAATTTCAGAGATCTTATTTAGCCCAAATAATGTTTTTGGGGATCTGTACCTAAATTTCATTTCAATGATATTGTTTAGCAAGTCCAATGCTGTAAATCTTGCGACCTTTGTCTAAACTTAGACAAAATTTATTTACATAGCCCAAATCTGTAAATTTGGGGACCTTTTATATAACCTGATATAGCAGGCTACTTCAAACATAGCCTGATGTACCAGGGACCTTAAAAAAAAAGTTAAAACAATTTATGCCTGTCAAGCAGGGACTTTTAAACACAGCCTGTCATAACAGGGACCTTCAAACATAGCCTGGTGAACCAGGGACCTTTAAGCATAGCCTGGTGAACCAGGGACCTTTAAGCATCTCCGGTCAAAACAGGGACCTTTAGGCATAGCCTGTCAAAACAGGGACCTTTAAGCATAGCCTGTCATAACAGGGACCTTTAAGCATAGCCTGTCATAGCAGGAGCAGGGACGTTTAAGCATAGCCTGTCAAAACAGGGACCTTTAAGCATAGCCTGTCATAGCAGGGACCTTTAAGCATAGCCTGCCATACAGGGACCTTTAAGCATCGCCTGTCAAAACAGGAACCTTTAAGCATAGCCTGTCAAAACAGGGACCTTAATAAAGCCTAAATCTACATTTAGGGAACTTCAGTACATACAATTTTATTTCCCGACCAAGTGTGCAACTGCCCATGCACGGCTACAACAGTAGTTCTGCCATGACTACCTGCTCATCGTAACTCATATCATTCATTGGACAAACAATGCAGTACTTCCATTGGACCTTAAAACTTTTTCAATTTTCCTCCATATGCCAGTTGACCATTTTCTAGAACCAACAGTATACGGCAGCACTGCTTTAACTCGCTTCCTATTGAAATCATTTGTCTCTTGTTCAGTGATTATCTTCAGCGTTTGTTTACTTTTTGCCGGATCACGATAGACGGTCTTGTTATGAAATGGAATGTCAGTTAACAGCTGATTATTGTTTATCAATCCATGGGTCCTACTTCTACTTGCTGACCTACTCCAATAGTTTTTGCAGACACAGCACATCGTCGTCGTCGATATAAACAAATGCAACTTTATCTTTTACGGTTGGTGTACTTCAGTCTGACGAAATATCGATTTCATATCCAGCATTTACGTATCGGCGTTGCTTTTCTGCAATTGGGCAAACGTAAGCAGATTCACTATTTACAAATTATTCCATCACGAAGCGTTATCGTCAAGTTTATGAATTGGCATTTATTATTGTTTTCATAGCATCACTTAATTGCTCGTCCAATCCTGACTAATCCAAATCATTTTCGTCGAATGTACGTATGAACAAAATGCGAAAAATATTTAATGGATTGTATGGAATATCTACATTGTTTGTTTTGGTACTCCATGTTTACGATAACAAACATTTGCCGTAGCACTTTTGACAATGAGTGCAACGTCATCCATCGTTCAGCCATATTGAAAAGAGTACCCGCTGGATCAAAGCTTGAATGTCGGATCTGCGCCGATGTAGCACTCTGATGACATCAAGAACAAGCACAGGGCGTAGGCGCAACCTGCGCACTTGTCGAAATGGATTGCGTCATGCGTCGACAGACGCCTGAGCTGCTTGTTGTTGTTGAGAAAATTGCCAATTTTGCCTTTCCAAATTCGGTGTTACTTTCCTGCTGCCTTTTTCACATTTGTAAAATTTGATTGTTCATATCGTTCTGGTCCATTAACTCTTTCTCACTCTCACTCTCGCCACTAACGTCTCGTACGCGCACTATCGGCCATTGTTTCTTACACTAAAAAGTTACTTTTTACACACTTATTTAGGTTCTTTCTCCATGGTTTATCACAACTAGAAGATATCCCACTTCTGATGTTAGCTTTTATGTACTTTTATTTTAATTAAGCTAGAAATAATGTAGAAATTAGTTCCAAACTCGATTTATTACGATTAAATACAAGCTTCTCTGCCGAGGTATCAAATCATACTCTGCTTTATCCAATAACTGCAACGTTAACAAATTCTTAATCTTATAATATTCACAGGCCTGGTGCTGACATTGTTATTCTAAGCCATCGTCGCATCGGGAGAACCAGGGGCGGAGAATCATATGATCTAACATCTCTTGTGTAATAGTCTAACTGAGGTCCACAGGATATTTCCCTGAATAATTTTTGAATTAGCGATATACATAACAAGGTTATTATTCTTTTGCATGTAAACTGCGTTGGCGGAAGAAAACATCGTGCTTGGCAAGTAGCAGGTAATCGTCCACGTCGCTGTAGCAGACCTGTAGAGGGAGCCGACACTAGGATAACCTGTAAGTACTAGATAACCCCAAGTCAATTGAACTTGGAAATATGCAGAAGCGGTTCCAGTAGAGGTCCCGATACGATCGCATGGGTGCAGAATAGTTGGACAAGCTAAGTATTAGCCAATCAGAATATTAATCATTATTCATTTGTAAAGACCACTGTTATCGTCTTACTCATTCATTCATTTTTTTAATCTTTTAAATTAGTTTTAATTCTCATTGCTAGTCAATTTATTCAAAACTTATATTTCAATTATATTTGTAATTTAATTGTAATCCTCATTTTACATGATACCATCACATATTCTCATATTTGTAATTTAATTGTCAAATTAATATATTGTCATTTGAACTTCTTTTGTTTATTTTATCGCAAGACAGAGCTGTGTGAGATACGAATAATTATAAGGGCAAATTTCTGATATTTTTATCTTTATGGTTATTGATCTTTACGTATTCATATTCAGTTCGCATTGTCTCTAGGAACTCTGGCGCCCAAAATATAATTAATAGAAGAAACAACTCACCCTCTCAGGGAAAACGAATCTCATGCTTAATTAAATCAAATAACTTAACTTTCGCTACAAATTAGTGTCCAACTAAATTTATCCTTACAAATTGGCGACTGAGAATTCATTATAAGGTGACGCCCAACTGTTCAATTCGTTACAAAGTGGCGCCCAACTAATTAATTAAAATTAAAATAATTAATTAGATTTCGTTACAAAGTGTCGCCTTACTTTCGAGGCACTATTTTCTTTACAAACCGACACTCATTGGATTACACTATTCCTTTGTATGTATATCTTCGTCAAATATTTCACTTCAAGCATGGCCTTCCGGCCTTCCGCTCGCTCCGGGGGCGCAACCAAACAAACCTAACCAAAACTAAAAAATATTTGCATTTTCGACTGACAAATTCATCATCGCACTGCTTACCAGGCATTTTTTGGTTTTTCGATTGCGTACTATTCGCAAATTCTGTTTCTATGTAAAAAATAACTTTTAATAAGCTTAAAATGAGAATAAAGTGATTGACATATTATAATTAATTTTGATATAAACAAAATCGTGGGTGCTTGATAGTAATAATTGTTCTGAACCTTGGATCGCTAGCTATTTGTAAATATCAAGTTATTATAAAAATGTAGAAGGCACCCCACGCTTTTGTTCATATCAAAATTATTTTTTTGTCAAATTATAATGTGATATTCATTTTAGTTAGAAATAAAAATCGAATATGTAAGAATTATTTTTGTAATGTCATATATCATTTTCCATTAAAATATAAAAGTGGCAAAATTTTAAAAACCGGTTTTTGGACACATGCATTTTTTTATTTAATGTTCAATCAATTATTTTATTAGATAAGTATGGGGTTCTTGATTAGTTTGAGTTTAACCATCCCCTTATGTTTCTTATTTAATATAATAGAAAAAAAATGTTTAGGCTGATTAGGTGTAGGATAATATTATAGAATAATATATGATATATGAATAGAGTATTTCGTTTAAAAAATACGCATTTCCGCACGTGGTATAAACAAATATAATTAAAAAATAAACTACATCTCTTGAGCTAAATTTTTTGTATTTAACATTTTTTTTCTCTTATATTAAATAAAAAATATAAGGGGGGTGGTCAAAATCTAATCAATAACCCTGAAAATAAAATATAAAATAAGTACATTAGTTTGCCTCTCGCTGTCTCGCCTCTACCATTTAAAAATATTTTTTCTACCGTGCACAAGTGAAATTTTAAAAAAACAGGATTACTTACTTAAAACTTGAAAGTTTTTATACTGATTTAATAGGTAAAGTTAATTGGTAAAACCAACTTTTCACAAATATAAGAATAATATAATATCCTAATGTATCATAAACCAGAAATTACAAAAAGTAAAAAACATTTCACCGATCCGAAAGTTATTAGATTTTTTATTTAATATTTAGTATTCTCATGTTTTTCTTTGTCGTTTTGGCTTGGTAAAAATCAAATAATGCACTTACTTAATGTAATATAATACTCTGACTTCTGGGCTGGGATTCAAGATTAGTTTTCGGTGAAGTGTCAGATATTTTAATTATTTTATCTTAATCTTAATGGTTTGTTTAGGTAAAATGAAGGAGGACCTGGAGGGCAACAAGGATTTAATGGCAAAAACGTTTTCAAGTTTTTTACCTGTCTCCTTAGTAGGTTTTAAATGGGAAGAGCGGGAAAAGAGGCCCAAATTAAAATTAACAACAGACAATAGTTATTTTCCTAACAAGTGCGCAAAGTGATGCTTTTCCGCACGCGACTGATGTTGACGGAACGACGCGAAGCGGAGTTCGGTCAATCAGTCGAGTGCGGAAAAGTCACATTGCGCAAGTGTTAGGAACAATATTTTTTCTACGAGCGCAGGCCAAACAAGCACAGAATAATAATGACCCATATTTAAATAAAAGAAAAAGAATCTGTCAATTATACATACTGTTGCTTTGCATGAATATTATTGTTGACTTGACATGACTTAAAAAGATATGGTTTTTGGTTTAAGTTGTAATATCGCGAATTACGGAAGCTTTGAGAGAAAAGAGCCTGTTTTTTTGGGATACTTCGTTTTACACCTAGATTTGTTTAAAATCTGTGAATCTGACAATTATAAGTATTGTTGCTTGACATAATTTTTTACTACTATACCGAGGATTTCAAAATATATGGTTTTTGGTTTAAGTTACAATATCGCGAATTACGGAAATTTTTAGGGAAAAGAGTACAATTATGACTTAAAACGGTTTCTTATATTGCATAAAAAGTCCAAAAGTGTAAAGTTTCTAAAGGTATATGAACATGTTCTTGTCTCTGGTGATTTTAGATAATTTTACTTTCCCGCACACTTTCCCGCACACTTTCCCGCATAGCGTGCGGGAAAGTACTACTTTGCGCACTGACTAGCGTGCGCAAAGTAGCCACTTTGCGCACGCTCGTAGAAAAAATATTTTCTACTTTAGTACTTTTACCCGAACTAATATTATTTTAAATTAGGTTAACAACGATATGACAGTGCAGCCTGTCTGCATGAAAGCCTCCGGGGCAGGGGCCTCAAAACCGGCCAAGCCTAGGGCCCACCGGGAAATTTCCCGGTGGCCCGGTGGTACAATCCGACGCTGGTATCTAAGTACAAAAATGTATCCATATTAATTAAATATACAAAATATCTAATATATTTATATATGCAGGGTTTTCAAGTCATTAACTTACTAAGTTGATTTAAATCCAACTTGAAGCAAAAAATTAAAAAAAAAATCAGATTTTTGACGAACTGTTGTAGCTCGCTTAGTTTTCAATTTAGGAAAAACCTCTTTATATGAAAGTTGTTTGGCTTTTTATTCCCTTTCAAATTGAATATAGTATACTTTTTACTAGGACATAGAGAAAAGGAGTTATAGCTGAAAATCCGGAAAAAGTGCCAAAATTTTGAGGTTCTATGGTTACAGTTAGTTGCTCCAAGGGTGCAGGAGGTCAAAAACCTGGTTTCTGCATAGTTTCGACAATATATACAAGTTAAAAAAATAAAATTTTCTAGCTGATTTGCTTCGAGGTTATATTACCCCGTTATTGGTGTATATAGAGAAGACCCAAACTTTGCACAGAATATTGAATTTTTTTTTGTAATAAAGAACTGTTTCAAAAGTACATATAAACGAACTGTATTTTATAAGACATATTAATAGTAATTCACTTCCTAGTCCCTACCTTATAGATTACAGCAGTCGTCAAAAATAGCGATTATTTAAGTATAACTACTTTCTTACTCTTCAGATGTTAATAGTCTAAGGTACTATGGTCACCTACCAACCAAGGTACTAGTGGTAGTACCGTACTAGTAAAAGACCGTACCCGTACACCCAACCGGCGATCTGTTTACATGTGTTTGTTGTTTGTTTATCGTTTTATGTGCGTGAAATATTTCAATATTTGTGAGACTTTTGGCGCGTTTTTAATGGTGTTTGGAAAACGGATGCTGACATTTTTACTTCCAAGGTAACCCATCCCAGCAGATTCACTTACCTGATTATACCAAATTATAACCTCAAATATTTTATCACAGGTTATTATTGTTGTTGCTAAACATAGTCCAATGGGTTATCTTACTTGCTAATATAATTTATTAATATTATTATTGACATTCATTGGTTAATTACAAAAGATCATACTCGTAGAGATTAATAACAATATAAAACAATGTAGCTAGATGTCAGTTAAACTAATAGGTACCTAGTACCTACTTACAATTCGTGCATTTTTCTGTTCTAAAACAGGTGCAATTCATTCATTACCTATCCGGTATCCGTCAGTGCTAAGGCATTGTCTTTATAAACAAAGGCTAAGGGAAATTAAGTGAATCAAATAATTATTAATGTTTCGTTTTTGAAGCTGGCTCTTTTTTTCATGTGGAATTAACTTAAATTCAGCATAGATAAAAATAGACGATATGAATGGTAATTTTGTTAAAATGCTTTAATAAATTAATAAACAACCATCCTAATTTCATTTTCTTCATTCTATATTACAGGAAGAGTATACAGGTCTAGGAAATACTTATCCTACAATACAAACATTTTGAATATTTCAATAGTAGGATATAGCGGAGATGTTTTATCGAAAAGACCGTCAGTTTTAACCAAGAAAATTATTTTAAAAAATATCTGAGACCAGCTTTGGTTTCATAACAGAAAAGATCCCAAGAGCTGGAGAGATCTTTTAATAATAAACAATAAAACTATTAGTGAATAAACATTATGAAAAATGCATTTTTCGGTTTTACATTAGCAATATTCGATAAGGCAGTGATGCTATAGGTATTGGTTATTGGACAATTTCTATAATTATGTGTATAGGAAATGTGTTTTCACTATGTTTTTGAAGTGTTATTTAAAATATTGTCTTTAAATTTTGCTGTATTGAGTCGGCCTCTACTTGGTGGAGATTCATAATAACTTATGTAAAATGATTAGTAAAATAACTTTTTACTTAGTTTCCACTGTATATTTTATTAAAACGCTTTACATGTTTCGCTAACACTGTAGCTTCGTCAGAAGTATTATTTAAAATGGTATATAATATAATGGTGTTTTGTACAAGAAGAAGAGTTGGTTTATAAAGTACATGTGGTTAGGTAAAATTGTTTTGTTTTTACAACAGTAGGTAATTCCGAAGTATTATATTGCCTATCTATCTGATATCAAATGGTTCGAGTAATTGGAATCTGAATTGTTGATAAAACAAATTTCGACAAGTCATTACATTTTAATCTGTAAACACCTGATTTTTTCCCTTTGTTAAATTTTTTTGTATTGTTTTTAATATGTTTTCCTATCGTGTTATTAGTGTTGTAAGCAATATTGATTTTTAGTGATTTTAAAAAACTGCTAATTTTGTTTGTTATGTGACCTATATAAGTGATAACTTAAAAATTTTTCTGATTTTCTTTCAAGACTGGATAAACTAAACTTAGGGCTTTTTATATGTTTTTTTTTTATTAAGTATTGTATCTATTAAACGAGGAGTGTATCCATTATTTAATGCGATTTGTTTAATAAAGTTTAATTCTTTTTGGAAATTTTCATTGTTTAGATGGTGAGTTATTAGCTCGGTTATTAGTCTATGTCGTAATATACATAAGGGGCGCTAATTGGAGAGGAAACCCAAATAATTTTAAGGTAAAACATGAATCCTCCACAACAATATAGAACATATCTATACTATAGAAGGATGCTAACTTATGTTTTATGGGGTGATTTGAAGAGTTATGTATAATTAAGTCCGTATGGGTTGATTTCTGATAAATGGAAAATTCGTGAATCTTATTCGATTTTTTAATAGTCAAATCCGAGGTCAAATCTAGAAAATTAATGGAATTATCACCTTCTTTTTCTGCTGTGAATTTTATACTGCTGTGGATATTGTTTATGAACTAACTCTATGAAATTAATTAACTGTCGTTCTGGTCCAGTAAAGCAAGCTATTACATCATCTACATATCTATACCAGTAAATAAATTTGCTGAAATGAGGATTAGTTGCAGTAATAGATTCTATGTAGTCCATAAAGATTTCCGCTAAAAGAGGGCTTAATGGATTACCCATGATTAAACCTTGTTTATTTGTATAGAATTCATGATCAAATTCAAAGTAGTTTTGCTCTAAACCGAGCTCTAAACATACTTCCATGGAGTGTATAATTTCTTGCTTTTTTATTGTATTTACATTATTTTTTTGTTAAAAGTTTTTCTACTAATTTTATATAATCTGCAATAGGTAGGCTAGGAAATAAATTGGTAACGTCAAAGCAAATTAACTTGGCGTTTTTGGGTAATATCAAATGTTTAATTTTGGCCACTAATTTGTAGAAGTTCTTAATAGAGTATTTAGAAGTAAAATTAGTATTGATTTTTATTATGTCTATTAGGTATTTAGATAATTTGTAAGATGGGGCTGAGAAAAAAGAAACAACTGGTCTAGCTGGGTTGCCGGCTTTGTGAATTGTTATAAGTGAGTATAATTTTGGGGCAAAGGGGTTCATAAGGGTTAATTTGCTAAAATCTTTTTCGATAAACCAACTTTTACAAGTATGAACTCGGAATTATATTTTTTATTGCTTTTTGATATCGACTAGTAGGATCCGAGGTAGGATCGAGGGGGTAGTCACTGTGGATATCTTCTGTCCTACGGTATGGAGATCTCATGGAGATCCCTGGAAATATGTGGAGATCTGTGGAAATCCATAGAGATCCGTGGAGATACATGGATATACGATGGAGATACTTGGAGATTCGGTAGAGATACGTGGAGATCTGGTGGAGGTACGTGGAGATCCGGTGGAGATACGTGGAGATCCAAGAACTTCGGCTGAAATCGTGTAGAATCGGAAAAGCAAAATTGCTCGCGCACCGAGGTGCGCATATCATTTTAACTGGTGTCGCGGCCAGCGGCCATTTGCTTTAGGTCTTCGGCTCTTCGGCAACACGTGCTCGTCTGTTTTCGGCTGTATTGTATAAAAACAGGTCTGCTAGTGGTGTGCTCAAGAATGGACTTGTATGAGTTGTATGTACTTGTTAGAAAATAGAACTTCAAGTAGAAGGATCAGAATCATTTTGTATGATTTCTCAAAAATTAAGCAAAATAGAACTTCAAGCAGAAGGATCAGAAGCATTTCCTACAAATTCTCAAAAATCAAGCCAGGAAGAAAAGAAGGTAATAGTTGACTGAAATGAAGAGAAAAAAACGTCTGAAAAGGGAACTAGTAAAAACATAGTAGAAAATATATCGACTAAATCCAAAAGTAATATTCTAACTAATTTAGCAAATACAGAAGTAACTGTAAAGATTGGACACAATGAAGAAATTTAAGTGCTTCATATGTTCGATACCAATAAAGTTTTATTTTGAGAAACAAAAAGCTAATTATGCTTGGAATTTTTATAAGCATGTCTGAACTCATTTCAAAGATAAGGGCATTCAAAGCGAAGACACAACTGCAGAACCAAAACGAAAAAAGCTTAAAAAAATAGCAAGCTATGTTAAAAAGAAAATGGATGATAATACAAGACCGAATATTCGAAAAATAAAAATGAATCAAACAAGGCAATAAATATGAAAATATGCCAAATCATTGAAGAAGTTTTGTGTTTGGATATATACTATACGAACCTTTGATTTCTAATTTAAATGAAGCTCTACCCTCCATATCAACAGTACTAAGAGAATTTAGTCAACATGGAATTTTTGAAGAGGATAAACCAAGAATACTAGAACCTAGAACTGCAAGAGAATTTGGAAAAACGGAACCTTCGAAAATTTGTATTGTTAAGCGAAGATGGCACTAGAATTAACGGAAGAATTCAACATTGCCCAGCCACATACACTAATGTTGGATTTGTACTACCCTTGAACTCAGATGGATATCCAAATAATAAAGCTTTTAAGGTAATCCCGAATTATGAAGCTTTCAAGTTTATATTAAAATTTCTTATGTTGTTTCAGGCAACATCAATTCATGAGATACAACGACAATTTGAAGAGGAGAGTAAAGCCAACTATCCATACTCCCTAGTTGCACAACCTTTAGAAGACAGAAGTTCTTCATTTTGTTACGGCGTATATGGTTCAGATGATAAATTTAATGCCAATTGATTTTCTGAAAAGCTGGATAACTACAGTATCTATTGCTAAGGCTCAAGGAATAGCACTGTTTCTTTGTTTGGTATATAAGTATTTAATATTATTTTGACCAAGTTATGTGTTAACTAATGATATACATGTAATACTTTTTGATGTGTAAACTTCTTACGCGGCGGTATGAGGGTAAATCTCGGAAAAATGGACGGAAGTGTGTAATGCGCAGTGATTAGTGCGCAGCTACTTCAGCGCTTTCTTGTAAAACGTGTTCTTTCTAACGCCAGAATATAGGCAACCAATTCAGAAAAGTGGTTGCCTATATTCAGGCGTCACAAAGACGAAATATACTCTTTACGAGGGCTGCTCAAATATTTGTGAAGCATACAGATAAACGCTATTGAAGCAATACATTAAATTACACAACCGATGTCGATATAGGATATGTTTACACATCAGTGTCTCGAGTACTAGCAGACTTGCTTATTTTTTTTATTTTCATTATATGTCATATATTTTTTAATTTTTTTTCTTCATTCAATTCATGTTCAGATGTTGTTTCTTCTCTAAAACACCATAATAAGTTTTGAGCAAAATACGGGGGTAAAATAAAACTGAGTTAGTTCGCTAACTCAGTTTGCTATACAGTCCTTCTACAGTGATAATCTATTTTCTGCCATGGTACATAATCTACTATTATTAGGTCAAGTATTACATACCGTTTAGATTAGATTACTTTACTACCTCTAAAAAGCTTGTGATTTATCCATATTATAAACATGGATACAAATGATTATTAATATCAAACTACTACTTTCTGACAGCAAAAACGTGTTTTTTTCCAAAGAACTAATTCCTCGACTAATTCCATATAAAATTGGAAAGTTATTAATGTATATGCAGGTCCGGAGGAGATCCATGGAGATCCAAAAAATATCCATGGAGACCCATGGATATACCTGGAGATCTTAGGATATCCCTGGAGATCCAAGGATATCCAAGGAGATCCATGGAGATACAAGAAGATCTCCAGAAATGGAGATTTTCTGTCCTAAAAAATCGCAAGTGACTACCCCCTCGGGTAGGATCTATTCTTAATTTTAGATAATTCGTCGGGTTTAGAAAATCTAGAGTTTTTTTGACATAATCTGCTTTACTAATCGCAATTACAGTGTTTCCTTTATCGGCTTTTGTAAATATAGCGTTCTTAGATTTATTCTTAATTTGTTTAATAACGTGAGTTTCTTGTTTTGGTTTAAGTTCATTCTGAAATTGGATTTTTATTATACTAGAGGCTTTATATTTAAGATTTGTATAGTCAGGAATATCTTTAAGAGATAAGTCAATTTCGACACCTAACAGCTCTATTGAGTTATTAAGATTACGATTATTTTTAAATGGAACACCCTGTATATTACTACATTTTTGGACCCTCTAGAAAAATCTAAACACATTTTGTGTATAATATCCTATACCTATCTTTAGCTGTTTATCAAATATTGACAGTTGAAAATCGGGCATTTTGACACTTTGACAGGCTCTAACATCTAAACCGCACGAGATCAAAGAAAACGGTTTGCACATTCCTATCTTGGGTTTTCATAAGCTATCGAATGATAGTGGGTTTAAAAGTTCCGGTTAATTTTATCCGCAGGTTAAATTCGAAGATACTGTCATTCGATAGTTTATGAAAACTTAAGATAGGAATGTGCAAACCGTTTCCTTTGATCTTGTGCGGTTTAGATTTTAGAGCCTGTCAAAGTGTCAAAATACCCGACTTTCAACTGTCAATATTTGGTAAACAGCTAAAGATAGGTATAGGATATTATACACAAAATGTGTTTAGATTTTTCTAGAGAGTCTAAAAATGTAGTAATATACAGGGAGTTCCATTTAAAAAAATATCAAAATGACCCCTAGCACTTTTATTTGATGTTCCATTGTTTTTTGCTGAACATATCCGAATTCGCGGGAGAAAATAACATAAGATGGCTATTTCAGTTTTTTTTTTTATAAAAGTACAGGGAAAGGTAAAAAATCGCCTTGTCTAGTCCTCGTTGGATAACCCTGTATCTTGTCACTTCCACATCAAAATTTTAGTGAAACATATTAAAGCATATTTTTAACATATTTTTCAAATATTCAGTCTAATTTTCCCGGACTATCAGAGTTAACTGGAGGTTAAAATTACACGTGCCTATGATTGAGAAGACCCTTCTCACTTCCACATCAAAATTTTAGTGAAACATATAAAAGCAAATTTTTTACATTTTTCTGAAATATTCAGTCTAATTTTCTCGGAATATCAGAGTTAATTGGGGGTTGCAATTTCTCAAGCGTGTCAAGGAGATGTTCCTTATCACTTCCACATTAAAATTTTAGTGAAACATATTAAAGCACATTTTTTTATATATTTTTGAAATATTCGGTCTAACCTTGTTAGACTGACCCTTGTTACTTGCACATCAAAATATTAGTGAAACATATAAAGGCACATTTTTGATAAATTTTAAAAATATTTAGTCAAATTTTCCCGGACTATCAGGGTTAATTGGGGGTTGCAATTTCTCAAGCGTGTCAAGGAGGTGTTCCTTGTCACTTCCACATCAATATTTTAGTGTAACATACAGGGTGTCCGGTAAGTTCGGGGCAAACTCTCGGGAGCTTATAGGGGATGTCAAAATAAGTCTAGTGTTTCATATAACTTTTTTCCCTACAGCGCCTCCTAACGGAGATACAGGGTCGCAAAGATATACTCAACAATTCCCGTTATTGGTTTTAACTTTTAAACTACTCTGTATAATTCAATAAAATTTTGGGATTTTCTTAAGGGGATCATTATCCTTAAATCGACATTACAATGTGCTCTTTAACGTTTTAAGGAAGTCAGAAACGGACTGGCTTTCACACAAAACGGGCGAAATTTTTGACAGGTGTCATTGAATTGCGACGAAAATATGATTTTCATAATCATACTCCCATGATTTTACTAAAAAAAGGTACTCTTCATTTGTTTCGATTAAATCAACCGTTTTCGAGACAATTTAACTTTTGTTAGTTTCTAATTTCAGTATTCTTTAATAATTATTATGGTGGAATTAGACAAACTCCAGGTTAGTAAGCAGGTTGTTTCACTGACACAACAAGGTTGACAAGTTTTGTCAAAAACGCTTATTAGTCGTACAAAAAAGAATTTAATTATGACAGAATACTCTCTCGCAGAATACACTGACATGCATTTGCGTTACGGAGAGGCTTTGTGTAATTCATTGGAGGCAAGGAGAATTTATTCTGAAAGATTCCCAGCTCGAGTTATACACAATCGAAAAACATTTGAAAGAATTGATCGTCGTTTAAGAGAAACAGGTAAAATAAAAAACTATTGATTATTGAAGTGAATATCATTGATTTTGGGAGCCTTTTATCACAGCTTATTCAATAACCAGCTATTCATCTCTATCGAAATCGGAAAGTTGGAGTGTCGGGCACTGCGCATCCTGACAGTGCCCTTAGCGGTTCAGTTTCACTGTCTCGTGATTTTTCAGGTCATGTAATGACACGAAGCGAACCGAATTTAAAATGAATATTCCCTTCAAAATCCACGACAAATTCGCGCGAAGCTGCGGCTATTGCCCTAAAAAGACCGGAAATTTCGGATTTATACAATTTTGCCATTTAAAATCGTTTTCAAAAGGATTTTAGACGATAAAACATCGTATTTTAAATTAAACGAATTGTCAAAAGTATTATTCAGATGCCCAGACGTTTAGAAAAATATTAACTCATGGCCCTCTTCTAAAATTTTCACTTGACTTTCCCAAATCAAAGGATGCCGCCGCAAGATGAGTAGCTGGTTATTGAATAAGCTGTGCTTTTATCCCGACGTGGTGGAGAGGGTGCCCAAAGAAACGCAAGAATTCCCGAAGTGCACTTCGGGAATTCTTGCGTTTCTTTGGGCACTTCGGTAACCTGCTTAATAACCTGGGGTTTATCTAATTCCATCATAATAATTATTAAAGAATACTGAAATTAGAAACTAACAAAAGTTAAATTGTCTCGAAAACGGTTGATTTGGAGGAACGTATTTTGGAACAAATTGAGGAGAATCCGTCTATTCGCAAGTTAGCAACACAAACTGGCGTAACAAAATGGGTGGTTCATGAAACCCTTAAAGAACAACTGCTTCATCCGTATCACGTTCAAAAGGTACATGCTATGTCGTCAGAAGAGTACCGATCAAGACTCGACTATGCCAACTGATGTTTGCAACGACATAGGGAAAATAACAACTTTTCGGGCATAATTTTGTTAACGGATGAAGCAGGTTTTACCCGAGATGGAATAATCAATTCTCATAATTTACCTATCTGGGCAAAAGAGAATCCCCGTGGGATTATTCAAACAAAACACCAGCAAAGGTTTATAGTCAATGTATGGGCTGGTATAATTGGAAACCATCTTATTGGTCCATTTTTTTAGACGATAGATTAAATGGTGCTCGCTACTTGCAATCCTTGCAGCAATATTTGAACGAGCTACTGGAAGATGTCCCTCTTCACATTAGAGCATCCATGTGGTTTATGCACGACGGTGCACCACCCCATTTCGGCCGTTTAGTGCGCCAATATTTGACTGCTGTTTTTGGCCAACAATGGATTGGTCGTCGAGGACCTTTTCCGTGGCCAGCTAGGTCCCCAGATCTCAATCCATTGGACTTCTTTTTCTGGGGTTATGTAAAGGAATTAGTTTATTTAACGCTAGTTAATACCAGAGAAGATTTGGTTCTAAGGATTAGGCAGTATTGTGGACAAATTCGGAACAATCCTGGTACGTTGTTTGCAGTACAACGAGAAAACCTGCGTAGAATAAGAAAGAGTATTCAAGTTCAGGGAGGGCATATTGAACATCTGCTTAAGTAACATTTTACTCTCAACTGTTATCCCAAACAGAACCTATTACTTCTTATGCTAAGCATTTTTTTTATTTTATTACCGCAAAAATTTGAAACTAATTTTCGCTTGTCTCTCAATTTTTTTAAATGTTTTTTGATCGGGTAAATCTCAAGCTGAATGTTTCAGAATAAATTCTCCTTTCCTCCATTGAATTACAGAAAATTTATAAAGAACAAATGGCTTCAAATAATTTTTTAAATTCGTACTTGATTAGAACTTATAGGTTCTCGGGTAGTAGTTGTCAATTTTATTTTCCTTGTGTTAACTTAATATTATAATTTAGCTTTTTTCACTAATTATTAATGATATTTGAAATAAATAATTTATTTATCAGAGCATTGACCTTTTTTACAACGATCGCTTATTGAACACATTTTTTCGAAAACGGTTGATTTAATTGAAACAAATGAAGAGTACCTTTTTTTTAGTAAAATCATGGGAGTATCTAAAAATCATATTTTCGTCGCAATTCAATGACACCTGTCAAAAATTTCGCCCGTTTTGTGTGAGGCATAGTCCGTTTCTGACTTCCTTAAAACGTTAAAGAGCACATTGTAATGTCGATTTAAGGATAATAATCCCCTTAAGAAAATCCCAAAATTTTATTGAATTATACAGAGTGGTTTAAAAGTTAAAACCAAGAAGGAAGGTGGATTGTCGAGTATACCTTTGCGACCCTGTATCTCCGTTAGAAGGCGCTGTAGGGAAGAAAGTTATATGAAACACTAGACTTATTTTGACATCCCCTATAAGCTCCCGAGAGTTTGCCCCGAACTTACCGGACACCCTGTATAAAAGCACATTTTTTATATATTTTTGAAATTTTCGGTCTAATTTTCCAGGACTATCAGAGTTAACTGGGGCTTGCAATTACACCTGCGTATGAATGAGATGACTCTTGTCACTTCCACATCACAATTTTAGTGAAACATATAAAAGCACATTTTTTATATATTTTAAAATTATTCAGTCTAATTTTCTCGGACTATCAGAGTTTACTGGGGGTTGTAATTTCTCAAGCGTGTCAAGGAGATGTTCCTTGTCACTTCCACATTAAAATTTTAGTGAAACATATAAAAGCAAATTTTTATATATTTTAAAAATATTCAGTCTAATTTTCCCGGATTATCAGAGTTGCAATTACACGTGCGTATGAACGAGATGATTATCGTCACTTCCACATCCAAATTTTAGTGAAACATATAAAACCACATTTTTTATATTTTTTAAAATTATTCAGTCTAATTTTCCCGGACTATCAGAGTTAACTGGGGGTTGCAATTACACCTGCGTATCAATGAGATGTTCCTTGTCACTTTCAGATCAAACTTTTAGTGAAACATATAAAAGCAAATTTTTTATATAATTTTTCAGTCTAATTTTCCCGGACTAGTAGAGTTAACTGGGGGTTGCAATTAATCAAGCGTGGCAATTTCAAAAATATTATTAACTTTTGAAAGGGTGCCGGAATAATAAAAATAGGGTAGGTACTTTTATCTATAAGGTAAGGTAGTACAAATACGAAAATAATGAGAAGCAAACTAATTGTTAACCAGGTGTATTTGTAATATTATTACAAAAATGTTACTTACAACTTACATTCTATAAAAAAACTAACCAAAAATAACATATTACTTTAAAGTCACAGGAAACATTTTTTTCTCACTTTGATTTCTGAAAACTTTTTATTACTTCTTTTAAGTAAGACATTGTATGAAAAAATGCCGCCCTTTCGATTTGCCGCCCCGGACAAATGTCCGGGTTGCCCGCCCCTAGAGCGGGCGCTGCTATCCTACTCGTTGCGCTAACAAGGGGATTACTTTGTTCGTTTCAGGCCATTTAATGAAATGAGTTTGGGCTTCGAATTATAAAATTTTAGTGAATTGTAAGGACAAATTGAATTTAATACATTTAAACTTAGATTAACATAGTTTCAACACAAATTAAACTTTTTTTTCTAAGTTAAAAATCGCAGTTTTGCGATATTAAGAAAATATGTGTTTTTAAATAAGTTCGCCACGAACATGTATTTCTCTCCTGAACGTATTGTTTAAGTGTATTTATTGCTATATAACGTGTCTTTCAAGTCTTTACAGGAATCGTCTATTGGTTTATTTGTAATGAAACATTTATTTTCTTTTAATAACGTTTCTCCTTGCATTTTTTCCATATGTTGAGAATTTTTATATTCGTTTTTCAAATAATTTCTAAACCTATCTCGAAAAAAATCATCTACAAGTTTAAGTGCTTCGAAAGTGTATACGAACATAACGCATGCAAATATAAATTTGCCGAAATAAATTGAAAACATTTCGAAACTACATTAACTGAGGGCATATAGCAGTAAGGTTTTCATTATTTGTATATATTTTTCGTTAGTTTGTGGTAAAACCGCTGGCGGTATTAAATTTTGGAATGCAAGCACCTAACAACTTCTTGTACATATTACTATTTATTTTGAATTAACGTAATCAGTATACATGTAATACGCAGCATTCAATCCCTCCTTCATTTGAGGCAAGGAAATCAAAATAAAGCAAATTATAGCGTTGCCAAGCACAAACAGTTTCAAATTTTCTATTCCTTCTTCTGATCTTATCCACTTTGAAAAACCTTCCTCTTCCGAATCTGAGATGGTATCCGAAGGAATTTTGTTGGATATTATTAAATGCTTATCTTTGTTAAGCTTAGTGTCCAACGATGATTTATTATATTTTCCTTTCACTTTCATTGTTCTTCAGTTACATTCTTAGGAAGAATCTGTAAAATAAAATATACTACTATTA
>MU188426.1:43953-62629 GCA_016904865.1 Pissodes strobi | reverse complement strand
TATATATATATGTAAATAAAAATCTTACTTTTTCTTGTAGCAACTTAAAGATGACCTTTGTGAAGTGGTATCTGAAATGGAATCACTTGATTCAGGAGATGATGGAAAAAAT
Source organism: Pissodes strobi (assembly GCA_016904865.1). Classification (NCBI taxonomy): domain Eukaryota; kingdom Metazoa; phylum Arthropoda; class Insecta; order Coleoptera; family Curculionidae; genus Pissodes; species Pissodes strobi. Next base: position 62,517 of record MU188426.1, on the reverse strand, counting down.
AGCAACAGGACAAAAATGATGTCAATAGGAAGGAAAAAGTTTAATATGGACCCTAAAAAAGGAATTGAGTTTTTGATAGAAAAAGGTTTGTTACAGGTAAGGTTTGAATTGAATCAAGATAAATGTTGGTACCTTCTTGTCTTCTACTTTTTATTTAGTTACCTTCACTTGAGATTAGAAGAAACTGAAAGTGAATAAAGTTAGATTAAAAATTAAAAATTGAAATTAACACAATTTGCAATTACCGATGCGTAGGCCCGCACGAGTTGTCGTCGAAGCGTGCAAATTAAGAAGCGACTAGGTCGCGCCGGTCGCACTCATTCCCTACGGCCAAATACTACGCGTGACGTGACGTTAGCCGAATGTATGAGAATTACCCATGCTTTGCGGTCCAGCGCATTGTTTTCAACCGGTGTAGTGGTCAGAGCTTCTGCTTTCTGCTTGTCATGCGGGCGGCTCGGGTTCGATTCTCGGCGATGGCAATGAATATTATTTTTGTATTTTTTTAAGGTTATGTTTGTTTCTTTATTAAATTTGGGTTAGTTTTGTTTGGTAGCATCCCCGGAGCGAGCGATGCGAGCGGAAGGTCATGCGTGAAGTGGAATAATATAATACTTCTGACAAGGCAGAAATGAAATTATCAAGATAAAGCTACTGTGTAGTGAAACATGTCGAATGACAATTAGTTAATTCGAGTTTCAATTATAGATTATAGTGGACTTCTAAGTAAAATTGTGTTTTACTTGTGTATTATCTTATATATTTATTTTAGTTGATAAGCAAACCACATCGCTTAGGTTTGATCCAATTACTAAAATAGAATATTATGTTATTAGTATAACTGATTGATTTATATTACATTACCGTAGAACGGCCAGCAAACCGTTCTATATTTTTAAGAATTTTGTTGATAAAACCTGCTTTTAGGCTTCATTAGATTCGTCAAATTCATATTTTATTTTCGGTTTAAATATTTCATAACTTTTCGGGACCCCCGGATCTGCTTTATTTCGATCTCCGGCTCATTTTTCATAAGTTTTTGGTACCGCTGCCTGGCTTGGTCATAGTGACTCGACATTTAGTATTGTGATTTTACACTACCCTTTTTTAGGGGATATATTGTGTTGGTTGCTGATTGTGTTTTGACATGACCGATTGATCGGGGTTTAACTACTGCACTAGGTAAGCATTTTCTCTGGAATTAATATTTTTCTATTGCTTGTGAAGCACGCGGACGGCATGACATGACGCTAATGGTCTTTTCCCTTATTTCTAGAGGCTTTCCGAGTTCGTTGTATAAGACCGAGACCATCGACTCTAGCTGCCCTCCTCCAAAAGAGAGGTAATTATTGCTACAGGTTTTTTTTGTCTAAATTAACGTTTTAATTGCCTTTTTTTGTACATTGTCCACCATTTACATTCCATTGGTTATCTTATCTACTCCATTTTATCAAATCTGAAATTTTATTTTAAAGTGACTTTAGTTTTGATATGGGGAAGTTTATATTTTCTTTTAGGGGTGATTCATACCTATCTTTTTTTTATATTCAAGTTGTCTGTACCTTAGTATTTCTTTTATTTGCTGATGGTCATTGAAAGTCCATTGATAATTTTTGGGAAAATTTCTTTTATAAGGAAAATATATTTATGAAAGGGGGCTATAGTTTTTGTCATTGAAGTAAGGGGGCTTTGTCTAATGACTATTGGGTTATTACAGGGTTCTATTATCGGGCTACAAGTTCTTTCTCCGGGCCAATTCAATCACTTGGCTACATATCCTAGCTCCAGGCTACACTAGAGCCAATCTTATCTTCGGGCTAATTTTATTGCTGAGTCCTCTGCGTGTTCTACCCTCGGGGCCAGTGCCATAGCAGTACCAACAGATGCCCGGCGCCTCTACCATAGTTCGACCGGATCTAAGTGGTATCATACAGAAGCTTAGGTTTATTATTTTATTAATTTATTTTTCTGTCCGACTGATATAATCGCTCTTATTTCTTTAATATAAATCAAGCATTGACCGCCAAGCTCTAAGATAGTTCTCATTAATTTTATTTTTCATTTATTCATTTGTTTATCTGACTGATTAATATAATGGCTCTTAATTTTCCTTTTTTTTAATAGAAGTCAAGCATTGACAGTCGAGCTATAAGATAGTTTTCAATAATTTTATTCTTTTTGATTCATTAATCGGGTCAGTTGATTTAATTATTGTGGCCATTTAACACTACCTACTATTATTGCTATATTCATAATTGGTGCAGCTACTAGCACGCATACATATATGTAATTGGCTTAGGTAAAATCAAAGTGATCACTTCGGATTGTAGTGTTTAGCGCATTTAGTTGTAAGGGATACCGTACCGAGTGTTAACAACAGAATTGGTCTCCGTACAATCTCCATATTGTACTCTATTTATCAATTACTTTAATATTTATTTGACATTCCTTTGCATTTAAATAGTCAAAAGTTTTACTCTAGTATTGTTGCTGTATTTAAAAAAAAAGCCTTAGTATAGATTGTGTTTTCTTATTAAGTTAAGATTGAGTTCCTTTGATTTAATAAGCGTGCCTAGCCACCTCGCACAACACCAGCGGAGCTTTTTCAGTTTAGTTGGGAAAAAACTGGTGGCGTTCTACGACCCCACTACCGGGGTTGGGCTTTGTAACACGACTCTGCGGTGCTAGGTTTATTTTTTAAATAGAATCTTTGCTTTTAACTTCAATAGGAAAAACGTGTTGCAATACATATATTTAAAACTGCATACTACATACTAAAACAATATACAACATTTTAAAAAATGGCAGGAGATGATCACTTGAATCACATAACTTGTATTTTTAGCTTCATTTTCTTCTCTTTTGAGTTGTATGCTTTCATTTTCTTCTCTTTTGAGTTGTATGCTTTTTTAAAATTTATATTCATGGAGAACAATAAATTCAAATTTAAATGTTGTGCCACTAAACTCTACAGCTATTATATTTGTGTGGGCTGTTACAATCTTGTGCACCAGAGTTGTCTTAACAGAGACTTTAAGTCTCATATTAAACTTGACCAGCAAAAAATACTATGTTCTAGAAATTGCATGAATGTAGATGGTGAAGAGAAAGATAAATTAGGCATGATTTTGGATGAACTTGAGAATTAACAAATTAACCACAACTTATTATTAAATTCAAATATTGGAAAAATGGAACACATTTTAAGTGAAAAAGATGCTACAATTTCTAGTTTATATGAATGTATTGAAGAGTTAAAATTGAAAATTGAGAGCCTAAAATTTGAAAACGTCGGAGGACTCTTGACCTTGAAGGTGTAGTTCTGGCAGCAGAACAAAGTCTGGTAGATGAATTGGAAAGGAAATCGAGTAAGGTCATCGTACTCAAAACCAATATTAATGAGTTGGAGGAGCAGATCACAGCATTTGAAACTGAACTTCTTTCCAAGTGCAGTGATGTCTCTGATTTGAAGAGGGAGATTGAAGACCTGAATGCTTTAAATAGAAACATGGTCTCATCTATCCTTGTTTTGGAAATGAATAATTGGTCTTATACCAACGAAATCACTGACCTTAAGAATGAAGTTTGCAGATTGTCTACTGGGCCAACCCAAACTACCCCTCCTACAAAGAGTGTTTTACAAAAGGCCTCGAAACCTTCATAGCATGTGCCATCCCTAGGTGAGGAGTTACAAATAGTTGCTTGTCCGAGCTTCGATGGTTACCCGGAAGGCAGGCTACGTAATTGTGAACTGGGCGCTAGGAAAAAGGTCACAGTTTGTGGGGATTCTAGTGCAAGAGGATACTCTCGGATTCTTTCCAACAACCTTAAATCAGTTGCCACCACATCTGGGTTTGTGTTTAGTGGATGTTCTTCTGTACAACTAGCAAGGAGTGTTGCTCATCTGGGTGTTGATCACAACGAGGATGATACTTTTGTTATTTGTATAAATCTTTGTTTTACTGTTCCTTCTAATTTTGAATTGGCCCAGACGTTGTCCTTAGGAAAGTTTACTAATCTAATTTTTGTGATAAAATGTGATTTTCGTAAATGTTCAGTGTTTAGTTTTAGGGGTATTATTGATTTTATATCTTCTTTTTCAAGTATGCATAAGAGTAGTATCAATGTCACGTCTCCTAGATTTTTATATTTATTCTAATAGAGTGATGTCAAAAAATGTTGTAATGAGAGGTATGCATACTCAAACTGACAAGAGTTGGCAATTCGATAATTCCAATTCTAATGCTTGTTCAAATGACAGTCCTTTTTTAAGTCAGAGCAGGGAAAATCTGTTGCAGCCCTATCTCAATCAACCTTAAATAATTTTAATTGCCAATCCCTTGCTTTAAATTGTCAATCTATTAGAAATAAAACTGGTGAACTTGAAGCTTATTTGGAAAGCATAGATTATTCTGAGATAATTTTCCTTACCGAGCATTGGCTTAGGGCAGATGAGCCAATTTTTATTTCAGATTCTTCCCTAGTATCCATATTCTGTAGGTTAAATTGTAACAATGGAGGTACTATGATAATGTGTAGACAGGATTTTGTCTGATTTTAGAAATGTTGCTAAGTATAGTTTTATTTGGGAGGAACTAGATTTTGAAATTTGTATGGCTCATTCGACAAAGTTAAAGTTGTTTTTATTGTGTGCCTATCGATCACCTAATGCTGATGTTAACGTATTTATTTCTAAACTCGAAACTATATTATCAAGTCTTCCTCCTCATGTTTCAGTGATACTGGCGGGTGATTTTAATATTAATTTTCTTGACAAGAACTTGAACTCTTGTAAATCTCTAGGTCATTTGTTACATTCATTAGGTATTACGGTGCACATTGCCCAACCAACTAGAATAAGTAGCCACTCTACCACTCTACTTCTGTACTAATTTCAATCCAGAAAATGTTCTATGTCTGGTGGAAGATGCAGCACTATAGATCATTGTGCAGTTGTGTCAAAGTTTAACCTGGGCGCTAGTTTTGAAAAGAGAGCAAAACACTTCAAGGGACGTTTACTAACAAGAAGTAATTTTTCCAGGTTTAGGCAGCTTTTAGACACGTATGATTGGGGTAGCTGTGGTGATGGATCTGTTTCACTCAGTTCTTTTCATTGTCAGCTGTAGCAGATATGCGAGATTACTTTTCCACTTGTAAATATAAAACCTAGGAAAAAAAGTAAGCCCTGGTTAACTAAAGGGATTAAAGTATCAGCCAGAAATATGAGGTGCCTACATTCTATGAAGGCTTTTTATATTCACAATGAATTTTTTCTATCCTACGTTCACAGATACCGCAGCATTTATCGAAGTACTATTAAACTTGCCAAACAAATGTTTTATAATAACCGCATAAATTTAGCTTCTAGTAAGCCGAAAGAAATATGAAAAATCGTAAATAATTTCAGAGGGACTGGTTCTTCACATTCATTGCAATCATGTTTAAAAGCCAATGATTTAAATGCCTATTACTGCTCGATTAGCGACAAACTTGCTAACAATCTTACAAAGTTCCAGTGGATCCACTTCATTGGCTTAATGGAAGGGCCATTGCTGGGAGCTTTTACTTTCGTCCTGTTACTCCGGAGGAGCTTATGAGTGTTGTTGTCGATAAAAAATAGGAATTCATCTGGTTGGGATGACATTTCTATAAAGGTGTTTTTAAATTTACCTCATTCTGGTTTTACCACCCTGGCTAAGGCCATTAACAACTCCTTTGAAGAAGGAAGTTTCCGATCGACATTAAAAAGAGCCTCTGTTATTCCTCTCCTCTTTAAGGGAGGAGGCAGGGAAGTCCCATCCAACTATAGGCCTATTTCTCTTCTGCCAACACTTACAAAGATAGTTGAAAAACTTATGAAACTGTAACATATATATATGTTACAGTTTCTTAAGGGCCATATTATTCTTTGTGCTTCGCAATTCGGCTTTCTGGAATCTAATTTTCGAGTGCTTGAAGAGCTGTATCTTAGCCTTAATGAGGGGGATTGTGCTTCTGCGGTGTTTTGTGATATTTCTAAAGCCTTCGATTGTATCGATCATGGTATTTTACTTGGAAAGTTGGGTGTGTATGGCTTTAGAGGGAAATCTCTCCAGTGGTTCCAATCTTATCTTGAGAGAAGATCTCAGGCCGTTTATTTTCAAAACACCAAATCTAACTTGATGAACGTTAAGTCCGGTGTTCCACAAGGTTCTGTGTTAGGCCCTCTATTATTTTTGCTTTATGTCAATGACTTGCCTGGTGTACTGAGATACGGTTCTTGTACAGCATTTGCCGATGATACAACAGTCTGTCACTTTGAAGCAAATGATAGATGATGACCTTGGGAGTGTTAAACTTTGGTGTGATGCTAGTGCCTTGACATTTAATATTGCAAAGACAAGTATTCTAAATTTTAGAGGAAATATTGAGAACATTGCTATAGGAAACACTAAAATTAAACACTTGGATGAGTGTAAATTCTTGGGAGTTTGTATTGACAGCAGGTTGAAGTTTGAGTCTCACATAAGTAATCTCTGGTCTAAAGTTTCTTCGGGTTGTTATGCTGTGAGAACTGTGAGAATTGAGATTGGTGCTATGGTTGCAAGAAGTGTATATTTTGCATTGGTTGAATCGCACCTAAGGTATGGGATTTGCTTCTGGGGCTCATGTTCAACAACGCTCTTTAATTCGCTTTTTGTGCTACAGAAGAGAGCAGTGCGTTGTATCTATAACCTGGCTACTAGAGACTCCTGTCACTCATATTTTGTCAGTGGTGGCATTTTGACACTAGCGTGTATTTTCATCATGGAAACGGTCTGCCTTATGTATAGGAAACATAGTACCACCATCTTTGCACCAAATACTAACCATACCCGAAGTTCTCACCAACTCAGTTTACCAATCCCTCATTCAGTTTTAACTAAAAGGTCTGTCATTTACAATAGTGGAAAACTTTTTAATCATTTGCCACTCAGGATCAGGCACCTTCAAAATTACAAAAGGTTTAGAGCTGGTGTTAAAAAGTTACTTGGGTCCCATGCATTTTATCAGGTTGATGATTACCTGAATTGTTCATTTTAGAATTTATTTTCATTTTTAGCCATACATAATTTTATTAAGCATTTTAAGTTATAGATTTTGGCAAATTTAATATGTTTCAATGCCTACTTAAACCAATGTATTTTGACCTCCTACATGTTAGTATGTTCAAATTTTGTCTTTTGTCTATATTTATATAAAATTTTTGACTCTATTGTATCGTTATATTTAAATCCGCTTTGTCAATAACTATATGGTTATGATAATAAAGCATATTTTGACTTTGACTTTGACTTTGGCCTTAATCTTAATCTCAGGTACAGTTGTATTAAAAAGATCAATATAATTTTTTTCTATTGATGCATCATACTATGTATAGAAGAATCACTAAAATTGCAATAAAATATGTTTTTCCTTTGAATTCCTAGATTAACATCACCCTGTCGCAAGTTTGAACTTGAACTTGGAGATTGTTATATAAACATTAAAGGCAAACTATAAACAACGCGAGCAATCAACGGGAGCGACTTTGAACCTTATGCATGCAATGATCATCACTTTGTTTTATATAAATACGCTACCGAACCCTCAGTTCGGCAGACTTTAGTCTCACCTCCAGCTCCCAAGGTTAGTCACTTGACGACTGCCTTCTGGGTTCTATCCGCTCCTAAAGTTAGTCATACGACTGCTTTAGGTTCCATTCCTTTCTTACCCAATCTGGTACCGGTTAGTCACTTGACGACTGCTAAGACCAGGGGTTGCACAACTTCCTTAGTAAAGTCTTGACAAGAAGTTTGTTAGAGTGTTGAGAAAGACAGGTGTCTAAATAGTCAGTTAAAAAGTTTAGTGAAATCTTTTAGTGCTCTTAAATAAAACCCAACCCTTAAGAAAAACTATAAATTATAAGACAGTAAACAAAGACCTATAAACAGTACCTCAAATCGAGAAAACATGCGCACCGTAGTAATCGGGTATAATAGAATCTCATTTTTTGTGACCAATAATTGTTGTTAAAGTTTTATCGTTAATACATTGTTATTGTTATAAACTAAACGTGCTTACTTTATCATCTCTTCTTACCCCACGTAACGCGATCCCGGCCTACCTCAGTTACCCCCCGGCACGCTAAACAAGGCGTGTCCTCACGAGTAGAACATCCAGTGGTAGATTAAAGGAAGCATTGAGACCCCGTCATTGTACTAATCGCGACGAGGCTCTTTGAGAAGTTATTCTTTAAATAAACGCGCTACCCCCTAAGCTACTCGTGACAATATATATATATAAATATATATATATATGCATATTTATGTTTCTAGAATACTCCTGAAAGTGTAGCCCAATTTCTCCATAAGGGCGAAGGATTGAATAAGACTGCTATTGGAGACTATTTGGGAGAGCGGAATGAATTTAATGAGAAAGTGTTGCAGGCGTTTGTAAATCTTCATGATTTTACCGATTTAATTCTCGTCCAAGCCTTAAGGTAAGATAAAATATTATTATTAACCAAAAGAACATTTTGTATTACTATATTTTATTATTAGGTATTATGTCAAAACCAACCTCTTGGTTTTGATATATTTATTATTTTTATATATATAATAGAGACCTCAATAACGTGGTTGCATTCCTTTCCGAAGCTGATCTCCCGAGGACATTAAACCATTTATCTGTTACATTATTTCCAATTATTAAATTGCTAATTATTTGAAAACGACTAAAGCAAATATAAGCAAACTATATATTTTTGATAGAAGGAAAATTAGTTACACTCCAAGTAAAAAAACATGTCAGCTTTCCTTATTTATTTGTTCTGATAAAAATTCCTGGCGATTGACGAAAAACCTTTGTATTTAAAGTTTTTAAATATCTCTGAAATAATCTCTCGTTAGGGATCTAAATATACGAGAAAAATATGAATTGATATACATAACATTTATTAAGACGTTTTATTAAAAATATGGTATTTGAAGCTAGAAATGAACTGCCAGACATAAATAGAGCATTAAGGAAATATTTAATCAAATTTTGAAGATCCATGTTTTATTACTACACAAGATTTGGATTTCGAGGTTGGTTTGCTTGGTCCGCAGGGTATGTGCCGTCACTTGCGTAACTGCGCATGTGAATGAAATGTATTATGGGGCGTGAAATGAAACTCCTGCATTTTAACAAAAGTTCGTTAACTCCGAGAATGTTCAAGAAATGTATTTTTCTTGCTTCTCATTAATATGATCTTAAACAAAATACAAGAAAAAATCTAGCAATTTTCGATATTTTAATTTTTCAATATACAGGGTTTTTCGAGAATTTCAACATTTTTATATATAAGTCCTAACGTGACAGCCTGTATATGAGACAAACATTGTCACTTTATTTATGATCAATAGTTATGGCGTTATTAGTAGCAACAGAAACCATGAATAAAGAATATAACAGAATTTAGGTAGAAATTACAAAATTCACTTTTTATGGCAGGCAAAATTGAAGGCATTGGAAGACAAAATACTCAGAATATTAGAGTCTGGAGTGATTTGGATTACGTACTATTTTTATATCCCTCCAAGACCGAGATTAATTTGCCAGGATTTATTCGGCAACGGCGCTACAAGAAGAATCTTAATCTTGTTGAAATATGACACAATTATTATATTCGGGACGTGGTAGCACAAAATAGAATGAGTTTCATGTTTAACCAATAGCAGATTAAACAATAACCGAATATCGCGAATATTATTTTAAATAAAACAAAATTGGTTATGCATTTTTTTCTTTTAGGCAATTTTTATGGAGTTTTCGGTTACCTGGTGAGGCTCAAAAAATAGATAGAATGATGGAATGTTTTGCCAAGCGATATTGTGATTGTCAAGGAGATAATAATATATTTGAAAATTCGGACACGTGTTATGTTCTTTCGTTCGCCATTATAATGCTGAATACTAGCTTACATAATCCAAGTGTTAAAGATAAGCCTACTATTGAACAATTTGTAAATATGAATAGGGGAATTAATCAGGGACAGGATTTGCCAAAGGAATTACTTGTAGTAAGTATCATTCAATAATTTTAATATTTTGTATATGAAGCGATACTGTCATACTGTTTTCTGCGCCACATTTGAAGAAATTAAGCATTTTTTAACATTAAGTTTCTCACGTAAAAAGCGAAAATTTGCTACCTAGTCCGTTCTCTCTATTTTTTTTTTCAAATTTCCAATTTTTTTCACGGTGCCTCAAATATTTTCAGTAAATATAAAAATACACATTTCCCTCCTTTTCTAAGTTACTGATAGAATCATATGACAAATTAATGGAAGCTAAATTTGCGTTAAAAAATTAGTTACCTTTAAAAATAGAATAATATATGCAATATGATTGTGCATTTATGATAAATATAAATATACAATATTTTCTATATTAATTTCAAGCATTTATCCTTTCACACATACAACTAATATTACAAAACAGGTTATTTATAAAGTGAATATCTACTGAAAGTTCTTGATTTTGTGATTTAAACTGAGTTTTCTGTCTTTAATTAATTTAATACATTTAGTTTCTCCAATTTAGCAACGTTCACACATCGTACCTTTGAGACGCAATTATTCACCAATAAATCGGTATCTTTACCCAACGGTCACGACAAAAATTAAGATTATTGGATATGTAAGTTAAATAAAAATGTAATATAAGAATGCTAAATTCTTGCTTTAGCCAAATACGATTAAGCGAATCAGAAACAATTATTAATTATGTTCATCGTACCTTTGAACTTTGACTGCTTTACCTGTATCTTCAACGGGAAGAGATTTTACTTAGTTACTTTCCATTCCAACTTAACTTTTGTTTGTTTTACGGAAATTTTAAATTCCCGCTTTCACCTTAACTGCAGAAATTATTCGACTAGGAATGTCACTCCGTCATCTTACGTTCAATTTTGCAAAGGGAACGCTATCTTTCTGGCTTTGAGGACTTGGGTTAAACTGCCCAAATGAGGTATTTGTCCAATCTTGGATAAAGATAACTGAGGTGCACTAAATATTCTCTAATATTTGTGCATACAAATGGAGAAATTGCCTAAAAGGGTGGAACCTTTTGGTGCGAAAATCTAGGAGAGCTGTGACTAGACAGATCCTACGCAGATGAGTGTTTGCTACGCACTAATGAGAACTAATTTCTTCTTCGAGCTGACGGCCTCCCGCCAAGCTAAAGTTGACTGAGACTGTGGAGTTTCTTTTGAGAGGGTGAAAGCATCTTCTTTCTTTCTTTGACATCTGCTGATTACTGAACACTGACGGAGACATGGATATATTAAATTGAAAACGATTACACACGATTGAAGTGACGGAATGACATTTAGCTTTATATAATGGAATCGACCATCCACGTTTGGACTAAGGGGTTATAAAAAGCTGACATATGCTGATTTAAATGCACAAATTGGGTTGTACTCGGGGTAAAATAAATCTATTTTCAGTTTAATTACGGTTCATTCATATTACACATACAGGGTGTTATCACCAAACTATACGGTGAATACGATAGTTTATACACGTCTTGGGGTGTTTCCTCAACACCAATATTGGCCAAAATGCTTTGAGTTACTAGTATGTGATATGATTAACGAATATATCTATGACAAGGAGATCCTGCCTGAGGTCCAGTCTGGTTTCCGGAGGGGCCGCGACTGCTCTTAGTAAAGTGACAACTGACATAGTTAAGAATATGGATGACTCGATGGTGTCTTGCTTGACTCGCATGCAGTTTGTCGAGTTGGGTGGAGTAAAGCAAGTGCTGTGGAAACAAGTCACGGGGTCCCATAAGGGAGTATCCTTGGGCCGTTACTTTTTAGCCTGTATACTTCAGATCTTCCTAGGCAGATTCAATATTGCTCCATGCATCTCTACGAAGATGACACACAGCTTCTTGCTGGGTTTGCTCCCGAGAATGCTTGCTATGCTCTCGGACGGGTGGTCAGCGACTTGGGCAGGATCTTCGAGTGGTCCAGGAGCCATGGTCTAATGCTTCTCGCGTTAAGCAGGATTAATTTTATGATGGTAGGTTCCAAATCAATAAGACATAAATTTGAATTGTGTAATTTTGTTACTCTTCATATTAATGGCTCTTTGTTGCCATCTGTTGAGTGTGCCAAAAATCTGGGTTTGGGATTCGATGTGCGACAGGATTTCGAATCTCATGTTAGATAGAGAATATCCGCTTTGTACTTTAAACTAAAAGGTCTACACGCATTTATGTATACTTTGCCCATGAGTGTGAAGCTTATGTTAGTTGATTATCTTCTCTTCCCACAATTGGATTATTGTAGCATAGTGTTTCAGATTCGATCTTGGTCGATTTTCTAAACAAACAGAGATGTACTCGTAGGCACTATAATTAACCATAGGGGCTAGTTCTAGAGTCATTTTGTAAATAAAACAAAAAGCTTTAGCGTTATATGAATATTTTAATAAGTTATTTTACTTGACAACAACTGGAAGCTCATAAATAAACAAAATATAAACATTGAATTATTGTACGTAGTCAGTGATATGATATGAACAATATCAGTCGAGGCAAAGTTTCGACCTTGAAGAATGTTACAAGAATAATACCTTAAAAGCTAAAGCATTGCATAAAAAGTTGCAATACTAAACAAGTGTATGATTATAAACCTAACCTTGGAGCTATGTACAATTAAATGCACATTAAAGTCCCTGCGGAACTGCTACGTGTGAGCTCGGTTAGCTGAGATAACCTTGAAATAAATACAATAATATATAAGCAATAATAACAGGATAAATATTACCTTAAAGTCCACCTATAAGCTTCTATGTACACTATGTTCACAATTGAGCAACGTTAATGTTCAGCAGTTTATCTTCCAACACTGGGGAAAATCACTTTAAACAACACTTGCTAAGTCTCTGTTGTAGCTTCTATATACAATGAACTTCAATTTCTTGCAAATATGAATGACTTGAATGTAGTGGTTTGAAATGGTATGCAGTTATATATGCATATGGCATGAAATGTATGTCTTTGTGAGTGACAAGACCAAGGGAACGCTAGCACAGCGATGGTACCGCGTTTGAGAGAATGTGAATGTAAACGTGTGTGTTTACTTGCTTGAGATTCGAGACGAGACTCGATTACTTGTGGCTCGAGACAAGGCTCGATTGTAGAATTCCCATGGACGAGACCAATGGAGGACGCCAGTACAGCGATGGTACAGCCTCATACTTGTGAGAATAATGGCAGTCAGGGTGCCGATAAATACCTTTTTGTAGGCTTGAGATGACGATGACTATGGCTGGATACCACTATGTCACATAAGTAAAGAACTAGAGAGATTATGAGGTCTCAAAACGTGAAAACTTCCCCGGCATGGCGGCATAGCGCCATGCCGGCTGGAAACGGGGAAGCGCCCTTGGCGCGACTTACTTGGGTGAGAGTCGAGATGCTACTTCATACTAGAACATGATTAGATCAACTTGAAGAAGTTGTTAACACCCTTTTGTTACCGCACCTTCTGGCGTGATAATCTACATCCTCCGGACATAGAAAAGGCAATAATGTAAATATAGAGATATTGTGTAAAAACTTAGCATGACCGGTTGTCTAAATTAATATTATGAATTTTAATACAAATCCGGTTGAAATCTGCTGACTAGTTTTCATGAAATTCGATTATTAAAGATCGGAATTTTGGTTACCCCTAGATAATCCTAAAACTTCCTAAATGCTAGGAATTTTTAGGTTTGGTGAAGTGGCTATCCTGTAGAATGCGCTGTGATTGATCTACTAGGGGTAGGATACGCGACCGGGTTCAGATGAGTAAACGTGGTTACAACAGATGGCGCTAGTAATATCGCGGCTTTTCTGTAGACAGCGCTGTGATTGGTCAGATGAGTTTAGAGGCCGCTTACTTTTAGCTTTCTAGACTGTTTGATGCAGTGGATAAACGTTGTAAACAAGAGATGGCGCTACGAGTATCGCCGAGGTGTTTAAGGTTTCCTTTGAATGCGAGCAGTGGCGTGGAATGTAAAATTGTACAAAATTAAATCGTTAGATTTGAAAGCGTGCTCAAAATGACTTTTGAACACATAGTACATTTTAAATTTTTGAGTTCTGCATACAAAAGGAAACTTCAGCTAGCTCAAAACTCGTGCATTCGTTTTGTGTACTGTGTGAACAAGTTTGATCATTAAACTCCAGTGTATATAGAGAATAGAATCCTTAAATATGAATGTCGTGTAACGTTTCATTTTGGTGTATTTGTATATAAGTTGTATAAGTCCAGATGCCCTGGATATCTTTGGGAGTATTTAGTAGCTAGACGGGATTTGCATGACTTGAATCCGAGGAATGTAGTAAGGTTTCACATTCCTCAGCATAGGACGTCCAAGTTTAGGGATTCATTCGCATTTCTGGCGATAGAATTGTTAAACTCAGATGTTTTTAACTTTATTGTGCATAATTCACTTGCTACTTTTAAACAAAAATATAAGAGTCATCTGTTCAATATGATGTTGTGACTGTTTTAGTGTAAGTTCGCAGTGACTGTTATCAGTCTATCTGATATATAATGCTTATAGTAGCCAGTTGGAATTGTAACAGCATCAGGCCCAAAATGGGCGAATTCCGTAATTTTATGCAAACCTCCAATTTTCAGATTGTTTTTCTCAATGAAACGAGATTAACTCCTAATTTTACTTTTAAGATTAGGAACTATAATATCGAGAGATTTGATAGGCCCGATCGAGCCGGAGGAGGCGTGGCTTGCTTCATACACAGGTCAATCCGCTACCGGCGGGTATATAACGTACGTTCCGTGATAGAACATGTCAGCATTGAACTGGAGAGCGGCCTGCGTGTATGTGGCTGCTACGCCGCTCCGACCCTCCGCCTCACGGCAAACGATATCCTTGCTTTACTACCGCAAAACAGAGTATCCCTGCTAATTGGCGACCTTAACGCCACGCACGCCGATTGGGGCGGCAGAACCAACGGCAGGGGTAGACTACTTAAGGGTATAGTCGAAAATAATCTGGAAATGTCCTATCATAGAACTCCAAATCCCACTTATCTTCGCAATGGCTCATTCCTGGATGTTGCTATTACTCGGGGAGCGGTAAGAACTACTCAATTACAGGAAATAAACACCCTAAACTCGGATCACCTTCCGATCAAGATTGGCCTGTACTGTAGGGTCCCTACTTCGAGCGACACCGTCGTTTCGTACAGGGGTCTTGATTGGAGAGAGTTCCGAGCTAGGTTAAACGAGTTAACTGTCATCCCCGAGCAAATAGAGTCAATCCAGGAACTTGAGAATGAAGTTGAAAAGCTTACAACTAATATCCAGCGCATCCGTGATGCTATGTGCCCTAGGGTTACCATCCACCCTAGGACAGAAACCCTACCCGAACCTATCCTTGAACTTATAGCTTTCAGAAACCGATTTCGACGCCGATGGCAGAGAAACCGGACACAAATGGGATCCGCTCGCATCATTGCGCTGACGGAGGAAATAAGGGTTAAAATCCGGGAATATAGAAGCCAGACATGGCTTGAATATATTAATTCTGTCAGCAGGGATGATGGCTCGCTGTGGAAGCTCGCCAGGCGTGTCTGCGGAGGTAGTACGCGAATTCCGGCGATTAAATATCGTAATTCAGACATCGTAAGCGATCTGGGAAAAGCGGAGGCCTTCGCTGACTACCTAGAGGGCGTCTGCAGCGAGTCGCCTGACACCCTTCCTGAGCAGGCACATTATAGCTCTGTTGTTAGCGTTTTTAAACAACAGAAGTATCCCATCCCTCCGTCAGTTTACGATAAGTTGAGAGTCACTCCGGTGGATATCCGCAAAGCTCTCTGTCGTTTGCCGAGAAATAAAGCTCCTGGCCCGGACAACATTCCGAACTTAGTCCTGAAAAACTTGCCTAAGAAGTCAATCATCCATCTTATGCATATAATTAACGCGGCAATCAGGCTGCAACATTTCCCGAAATCCTGGAAAGCAGCGTGCGTCATACACATCCCTAAACCAGGGAAGGATCTCGCACTGCCTTCGTCGTATCGGCCGATCTCTCTGCTGGATACCCTCGGAAAGGTGGCTGAAAGGCTAATCTTGCCGGGGATCAGCGGGGAGGTCGACAGACTCAACATCCTGCCCCCTGAGCAATTCGGTTTTCGCGGCCGGCATGGCACTGTCATGTTAGCCGCGAAGATCGCTACCGATGTATATGAGAGCTTCAGTGCGAGACAGTCAGTGGCACTACTGCTACTAGACATCGAGAAGGCGTTCGACAAGGTGTGGCACGCGGGGTTACTTTATAAACTTCTAGCGAAGCACAACCTTCCGCTCCACATAGTATCCCTGATCGCGTCATACCTTGCCGAGCGCACTTTCGTTACTAGAGTGGAAAAGCACACTTCCGCAAGTAGAAGCCTGCTTGCAGGGGTGCCACAGGGCACAGTATGGTCGCCGCTGCTGTTCAATCTTTTTATTGAAGATATTCCGTCTCATCCCCAAACCAATAAAGCCCTATTTGCCGACGACACGGCAATTTACTCCTCGCATCCTATAGCGGAAGTGGCGAAGTCAAAACTAAGCGAGCACATCAATGCGCTCGTTCCTTATTACGAGAGGTGGAAGATTTCCCTAAATGCGAAAAAGACCGACCTTATTGTAATTACACGCAAACGTAAGGACATTGAAGTTACACCTCTCGTAGTGGGTAACACGCAAATAAATCCAAAAACGCAAGTAAAATATCTCGGTATCACGCTAGACACTAAACTGAATTTTAGCCGGCACATCTCGGCAATTGTTAACAAAAATTAAGGTATCAAGAAAGGACTAGGCTTGTTGGTAGCGAGCAGGTCTTACCTGAGCCCTGCCAATAAGCTTATCCTCTACAAATCAATTGTAAGGCCAGCACTGCTGCACGCTGCCCCGGTATGATGCTCGGTGGCTCGTACGCATAAACGTAAACTACAGGTCATACAAAACTGCTACCTGAGGGCGGCGTTCTCCTTGGCACGACGTGATCACGTCAGAATTGAAGACCTGCACGCGTGGTCAGGCGTTGAATACGTCGAGGAACACATCGACGGCCTCGCGTGTAGGTTCTTTGAGAACCAAATCAAGGGATCGCCGCTCACTGCTAATCTCGCGGACAAGCGCTACGACCCCGAGCGCCCTATCCGACACGGTACCATATACCGAGAGCTAACCTTATTCTATAAGCAGCTAAGGCCTCCATAAACCTAATATCTTGTTAACATTAAATATTGCCAAAATCCCAGTAATTTTACCTTTTTAAGTTACTAAATCTGTATCTTTGGAAAAAAAAACATGAAAACCCAAGGATCAGGAGAGCAGGAGCACTTTACCTTCAGGCAAGTGTTAGTCCTGCTGCCTGCCCAGCCAACCACCGTGTTCGGACACGGGGGGGCGGGGCTTGCTAAAGGTGCTGTTAGTAGAATAAATACGCAGTTGCGCCCATCGCATATACACTTGACTTCCAACCACTGAAGCATCCGTGACTCCGCAGCCTGACCCGTGGGGCTCGACCTATTCAACCTGAAGTTATTACAATACCGGAGCAGACTTACGCTGCTAAGTCTTCACCTTGTATATTGTACATTGTATATAGTAGTTAAGTCTATGTTGTATATATTGTGATGTCTTTTTAACATATGAGCTCCTGCTCCCTGAGAGCAGTTCAAACAAGGTTTTCACTGCTTTTCCTTGTATAATCTTCCTGGGAATAACATTACTTAACAAATCAAGTATTCTTATCTAATATAGCTCCGGCCAACAACTAACTTGTAAAGATATTGAAGGGGTTTCCCAAGTAATACTCAAGCCAACCGTAGCACAGCTGCGCCTAACTAATTAGGTAGGCTAACAACAGCCCCCTAAGGGCGTCGTACCCTGTTGGCCACGGTGCTGATCGAACAACACCAGGCGAAACAACAGGCCCTAGTTATACTAGTACTAATGACGTGTTAATATTAGGTTATGCTGTTACAAAAATGTTAATATTGAAATAAAATGTATGATGATGATGACAGTCTATCTGTGCATGTGCTGTAATCTAGGCTGTAATATAAGTATATCCTACTTCTGTGCAGGTAGCATGGAAGAACGCCCACGCGAATGTTACCGTTTATGTAATAACCTTTTAACTATTACATAATAAATAATTTTTGATTTGATTTAATTTGAATAATTTTTTAAAATTTTCGTTTTCTTTTGTTTTACGCCGTAATCTGTGACATTCCCTTCTTTAATAACTGGATAAAATGCGCTTATAAATATTTAAAATAAGATGTAGGTCTTCCCATTTGAAATGACCACAACCGTCAATGTTCAGCTCTGACTACGACTCTTGGAAATGTACATATTTGAATAAAAACAATATGCGCCAACAACGTTTTATTGCATTTGATAGGGATAGGCCCACTATGTTGGGGTTTGGAACCTTCGGCAACATGCACTAAAACTGAGCTTTATCCACAATACCGAAACAGAATTTTTGCA
>MU188426.1:0-33953 GCA_016904865.1 Pissodes strobi | reverse complement strand
TGTTGAAGATACTGAATTGACAAAATTTGAAGACATAGTGTAGGCGTTTGAATGCTTTTGACAAAGCTTGATTTACGGCGTCTTGCAATTTTAAAGATGATTTTCGAGTAGACGTTGTCTAATATGGCAGGAACTTACTCCACTAATAAATGAGTCTCTTAATGTAGTCATTTCGGTTTTCATCGGCCGTGCCAGCTAAAAAATTGCAGTCCTTATTTAGTTGTTTCAGGATTTGTATGTACTGATCTATCGTTTCACCAGGTTGTTGCTTTCTAGAAGTGAGACAGTGTCTAGCAAATATGTCATTTCCAGGATTGAGAAAAATTGTATCAAGAGTTTTAATTGCATCTGAGTATGTCAAACATTCGGCGATATATTCATAGTTGTTATGACTTACATGTTTTATCAAAAGTTTAAGTTTTTCGGGATCATCGATTTTCTCAACAGTAGAATCAAAGTTATTAAAGGTTGTCTTCGAGTGGGTCCATTCTGTCTGCGCTTTGGAAGAGTTTGGATCAGCGTCGAAGAATCTGTCTGGCTTTAGTAATTTATACATACTTGCTAATTAAATTGTAGTAACCTATAGACCTTTTGATATAAGGCTTTAATTAGCAAAAAATACATATACAAAAGTTGACAAATAATAGATGACATTGACTATGTTAAAATACTAAACAAGGTAGAACATTATAAGGGATTAAAGTAAAATAATCTATTACAATAATCATAGTGAAATACAATGACATGCTATTTCTATAAATCCAATGCATTTTAAAGCAATAGTTACTATTTGTTTGGTATTCCTTGCAAGATACATAACATTGGGTAAGGATGTACAGTGAATTAAACTTAAGTTAGGCTTTTAGTTGTGGTACAATCGGTGCAAGCATCAATAATTGTCGCAGGATATTATTAGTTTGGGTTAATAGTTTTGTGGGATGATATGAAAGCTGAACCACTGATTCTCGCTTGTTAAAGCGGTTTAAAAAAGTTAAATTGTGCGTGTCTTCGTATAAAATAAATTAATATATTGTTACAAACAGAAATCAGTAGCATAATTTCTAAACAATGTGAATGTATCTATAGATAGAAGGAATAAGGATAATACATAGATGAAATATTTTATATACACAGGCATACTTAAGATATTGCTTAAAATATGACTATCCAAGATAAAAAAATAAATATCTCAATTATACTTTCTTAAATTTTGCTCTGTTTTGGTCGGCTGCTGTGCAGATAGTATTCATTCATGCATTTGTAAAACAATTGCAATTTTATTACCAACAACTGGATTACAAGAGTTTCTAATACACAGGCATTAGATTTGTTAATATATCCAGACAAGATTTTTTTTTGGAAAGTTAGCCACAAACAGCTGCTTCTTTTTTTTATTTTAAAACCTAACAACGTATTTTTGATAAGTTAGTTTAATGTTTCATAAATGAATATTGAGGATATTGTTTTAATTTCAATAGTTTGCGGAGCTGCTTATACACATAAAATATAAAATGCCTAAGAAGAGTGTACTGTTATAACATCCTTGTCACTTTAGCCACCATAAAAGTCTAGGGACTTTGGTAAAAATTTCAGATAACTTTGGTTAGTTATATTGGAGAAAAAGATCAAATTCATGACGTCAAAGTGAGGTTGGGCAAGAGTGGCGCAATTTTGCTGCAGAGTTAAAATTTCAAGAAACACTGCATAAATGCGGATTGGTCTTTACGCTTCAAATTATAGAGGTATATTTTAATGATTAGATTCCAAATTGCCCTAAAATATCTGAATAGATGTTTTAAAATATTAGACATTTTAAAGCAGATTCATATCAAATATCTCAAAAAGTAATGTATTTATCAAAGTTGTTACTTCAAATATTTACGTGATGTGGAATCTAAATCTAATCATTATTTTGACGTAAAGTATTTACGTTTGCCCAGTTTTTGTTTTCTTTAAACCGCCTTGCCACGCAGATCTATGATGCAGAGTATTATTTTCTAACAATTTGTGCATTATGGACACACGACCTACAAAAAGTAAGCAAGTTCGCGAGTGAATAACAGCTTCAGCATGAGTCAAAGTTCTTCTGTAGCTGTGGTTAACTCCAGAAAAAATGCAAATGCTTTCCTGATCTGATCACTATTTTTTTTTTCTTATTTTAAATTAGGTCGCCTGTATTTTTGGCAAATTTGGGTTATATGGTATATTTTAGTTCTTTTACCTATATCTTACTATGTTTTTATCAGATTTTATTGTATCTTACTCTTTTGGTTCATATCTTTTCAATGCTTATGCAGGGTCCGGCTGAATACCATTCCGGATTTTAAACGTTAATTGAAAAGTCATGGTAAATGCTATTTTTTAAAATAAATGAAAGTTTACAAGAAAAAATCAGGTGTTTTTAAAAATTGCAGTATCTGCCATTATTTTCTATACACATTTGAAACTGATTTCTGAAAGTATGCATGATCACGAGTAGTCATTTGCATAGTGCTGCGATTTTTTCCTTCATCAATGGTTCCTAATGATATCGTCCACAGAATCTGGCTACAGTACGACGTAACCAAAAATTCACTCAGCTGCCTAAATCATGATAGTTTAGTTCCGTTCGCCTCCTAGAGCTGATGATCTCACGGGGTTAGGTTTATAGTCTATGGACAAATCGACTTTCGTGTGAAAGTCGTGCCAACTTTGTGCCGATAAGCTAACTTTGTTAAGGGTAGCCCATAGATCACGTTTTGACCTGTTGTCATCCTAGTAAATTCGTTTTTTAAAAAATATGACGAATTTAAAATGGTGGAAAATCGTCTATCTTAAAAAACTGTAACTTTTTTACTTTTATCCGATTTCGATGAAAAAATTTTTAGAATACTTCGTTTGTAATATATTTTATGAAAATTAAAAAAAAATTCATTAAAAAAAATCAAAAAAAAAAAAGTTTTTTAAGTCTTTTTTTGAAAATTATTGATTTAGCAGAAAAAAAGTTTAAATAAAAAAGATTGCCAATTTGATCCTTAGTTCAAATTAAGTTCAAACAGTACATTCCGTTAAGTAGTTTTTGAGTTATGTTAAAATAGCTGGTCAAAAATAAGTGCTAGGTTATATTTGGGATTCATGATCTTATCCAAACTACAAAAACTCTTAGCAAAGAATCTAAATTTATTGAATAGGCCTAGCATATCAAGTTTAAACCTCTTTTTTATTCTAGAATATACGTTTTTAAACAAATATGGCGATTTCAAAATGGCGGAAAAGTGTATTTTCTAAGTATTTATAACATTTTATTTTGTATCCGATTTTGATAAAACAAAGTTTGAGATACTTGGTTTGTAATAGGTATATGTATGATCAAAAAAAAAATTAAAAATAGAATTGTAATTCTTACTTATGAAAAAAAAAACAAAAAAAGTAGCTATTTTCACGCCTAGTTCAAATTCGGTTCAAACATTCCAATCGGTTAAGTAGTTTTTGAGCTATGTTAAAATAACGAGTAAAAAATGGGGGTTTATGGGCTGATTAATGATAATATCAAAAAATGGAAAAGCATCTGGGAAGTAATTCAAATTTGTAAAACGGGCCCAGATCAGGTTTTATGGCCATACCAGAAATATATTTTTTACGGTAATATTTAAGTATTTTAAAATTTAGTTCCCCAACAATATTTTTTATAAAAAATTAATTATAAACAAAAATTAAAAATAGGTTGTATTTAAGCAATATTAAACTTACGCCTATAGAGGTTCCAAAATTGCGTGGCGACTACGAGGGCTGGTTGCAGTTTCGCGAAACCTTTGAATCGTTAATACATACTAACAATTCGCTAAATAACATTTGTAATATAATAATAACATATTGTTATCGGACAATGCTTCAGAGGTAATAGCGGCTCTGGAATTTTCTGCCGACAATTAAGGGGGATTCATAAACTTGACGGTGAGTATTCCGTTTGCCGACAGGATTAACGTTTACCGACTGCCGGTCGTAGCCACAAAAATTACCTTTCATAAACTTGCCATTGTGTCGTGCGTCGTCCGTCAAAAACATAAACAAATTTAACCTATAAATTTAGACTAATTGTTGTTGTTAATAACCTTAAATTGTATTAGAATGGACAACTATGATGGCCAGAAGTATTTATTAAGTGCATTCAGGCTTATTTTCTGTTCGTATGTAACCATTAAAATGCGTCAAAACAAACACGACAAAACGAGACCAAGACGCAGGTCCTTACTATCACGTGACAGATTAAAACGCATTTGATTGGCCCTTAAAACATTCTACGACCGTCGGCCGGAAAAAGATAAAATTGGTTTATGTTCAACGGCACCCACCGGCAGGTGTACCGGCGGC
The DNA here is from genome assembly GCA_016904865.1 of Pissodes strobi. Lineage (NCBI taxonomy): Eukaryota > Metazoa > Arthropoda > Insecta > Coleoptera > Curculionidae > Pissodes > Pissodes strobi. The sequence goes on along the minus strand of MU188426.1, from coordinate 29,603 downwards.
CGGTAGAGATAACGGCAAATATGAATGGTCTTATGCATTTCAATGTTTTTAATTTAGAACGGTCACCGCAAACGGCAGTCGGAACGTCAAGTTTATGAATCGGCCTTTACGCATTGGCGTGGGAGCTATTATGCGAGAGATTTTACAACAAACGGCTTCTTATACAAAACCATGTCAAAGCTATTTTCAACATAGAAGTTATTTGCAAAGAATCATCTAAAGTATTGCGAAATATTATTGATGCTATGTCAAAGCATTTAAAAGCGTCAAAGCAGCTAAGGCAACCTACTGATGCGTGGGATACTTTATTTATCTACATAATAGCTTCTAAGTTGGATAGCGGCACGGCACGTGACTGGGAACAATACACTTCTAGCACGGACACTCCGACTCTTAATGATCTAAAATTTTTTTTAAAGTCTAAGGCGGATCTCCTAGAAACATTGGAATTAAAAAATGTGGATACTGCTAGGTCTAATAAAGAGCACTATAAACCTAATGGGACAAAAAACTTCCTTACTAACGAAATAAATGAAAACGTAAACAATTTCGAAACGTTAAACGTAGACTTGGATTCAAATTCGAACTATTCAGGGTCCAATAATTTTTATTGTACCTTTTGTAAACAAAATACTCACTACATAAGAAATTGTCCGGAATTCTTAAAACTGTCAACAAACGATAGAAGTGAGCGTGCTAAGCAACTCAAATTGTGTATAAACTGTTTGAGGTTCGGACACAACAATACGATTTGTAGATTGAGTAACTGTACAAAGTGTAATGGCCGGCACAACACTTTATTGCATCCTACCAAATCAAACATAAATCCGCCAAATAATACTAATTCGACCACATCTCTTACTACATACGACGCAAACGTAAACGGAGTGTTATTATCAACAGCTCTTATACAAATCGTTGATCAAATGGGTGAGGCGCATACTGTACGTGCTATTTTAGATTCGGCTTCTCAATCTAGTTTTATAACCTCCGAATTATGTCGTAGGTTGAAATTAAGTACACAAGATGTCTCTTTGGCGGTGACTAGTATAAATAACGCGATTTAAGAAATTAAATATAAATGCGACATAAAAATTCAGTCTCAACATAATTCATACAATGCTAATATCCCTTGTTTTGTCACCGATAACATATCAGGCACTCTTCAAAGTTTGCCGGTAGACTGTAATAAGCTCAAAATATACTTTTGGCAGACGCCTCTTTTGCAAAACCTGGGCCGGTTGATATTTTAATAAGCGTCAACTTATTTTGGGAACTTATATCTATAGGTCAAATTAAACTGGGTACCAATTTTGCAGAAGACTGTTTTCGGCTGGATAGTTTCCGGTCCCCTGGGACCAAATGTCGGTGAAAAAATTCATTGCAATTTTAATGAAAACTTAGACATACAGGGCCAACTTGCAAGGTTTTGGGAAATGGAAGAGTGTACTGTTAAGGTTCACTTATCAAAAGAGGAAGAATTATGTTAACAACACTTTATAAAAAATACAATACGCGAAAAAAATGGGCGATTTGTTGTCGCGATTCCATTCAAGGACAATTTGGACAAATTAGGTGATTCAAGAGAGCATGCGATAAAGCGATTTTTGTCCTTAGAGCGAAAGCTATCTCAAGACTCTCAGCTGCGTAATGACTATCACCAATTTATGCGCGAATACGAGAACTTGGGTCATATGCGTAAGCTTTCCGAAACTAATGCGGCGACAATTTGTTATTACATGCTGAGGCATGTAATAACATGGTGAGCCATGGGGCACGTAAACAAGATAGCTTAACAACGCGTCTCAGAGTGGTCTTTGATTGTAGCGCACCAACAACTCCCGGTGTCTCTATGAATGACATACAGATGGTCGGGCCGACCATACAAAACGATCTGCTATCAATTCTCCTAAGGTTTAGAACATACGAGTTTGTTGTAACTGCCGATATAGCAAAGATGTATCGGCAAGTTCTCATAAAACCTGAGCAGTGCGCTTTGCAAAGAATTGTCTGGCGATATCATGATACAGAACCACTTGATACTTACGAGCTTCAAACCGTCACTTACGGTACCAGTAGCGCGGCATTTCTTGCTATACGAAGTTTATTTCAGCTGGCGCTAGATTGTAGCGAATCGCATCCAAACGTTTCAGAAATTATCAGAAATGATTTTTATGTAGACGACGCCTTGTTTGGCGTCAATTCAATATCACAGGCATCTCAACTTAGTTTTGAATTATTAAATGTCTTGCGCATGGGTGGTTTTGAGTTACGAAAGTGGCATTCGAATTCACGAGAAATCGTACAAAATCTTACGTCTAACGGGACTGTTACCGATAATATTATTAAAATAGGCGCTAATGAAACCATGAAAACAGTGGCGGATTTGCAGTTTCGGCCGCCCTAGGCCCCAAGCTATCAGCCGCCCCTTTCTCAGCATCCACCATATACCTTTTTTTTATGGCAGTGGCCACACATTATAGGGAGATCCTATGGCGCTCGACGAGCGGTGTGTGTGCGAAGATGTTGATTGACACGGTTCGTGAATAGTTGTAGGTTGTAATTAGTGGGAAACAGATGTCCTGGGAGTGAGTTTCACAGTGATGCAGTGCGCCAGACAAAGGAGTTCTTGTAAAGCGATGTTCTTGGTGTTTCCAGTTGTACGACGAACCGGTGCGCTCTTGCCGTCTGTCGTGACTGTCTGACAGGAGTTGCCAGGGGCGGGATGAGGCGGGCCAAATCCTCGGAACATCTGCCGTGAAAGTATCTGTAAAACAGAGACATCTTAGCCACATGTGTGCGGTGTTCCAGACTATCTAGATTCCGGGTCGCCAACGAGACGCACAGCTCTGTTCTGAATGGAATCCAGCCGCTTTAGGGTGTGCTTTGGTGCGGCACCCCAGATATGTAAGCAATATTCTAAGCACGGTCTTATTTGCGCTTTGTACAGCAAGAGTAACTGCTGCGGTGTATAGAGTTTTTTGTTGCGAAATAGCGCACCAAGCTTCTGGGAGGCTGATTTTGCGATGTTAGCAACATGGTCATGCCATGACATATTGCTGTTGACCGAGACACCCAGCAGTCCGACTGACGAGGATGAAGGAATGGTCGATCCTGACATAACAATGTCAGGGCCCGCTGTATTGGCCCTCTGGGTAAACGTTGCTGCTTGGGTCTTTGCTGCATTGAACTGGATCAAATTTCGGTCGCCCCAAGTTTGAACTTTCTCCATGTCTTGATTTATTGCCGTAATCTGCTCCTGTCTGCGGTGATGAGTCTCAGTCGCTGGTAAGGGTTTTTCTGATCTAAAGTGGGAGACAAGGGTACTGTCATCAGCAAAACTGTAAACAGGATTATTCGTTTCGATCAGCAGGTCATTAATATAGATGAGGAACAGAGTTGGTGAAAGTATTGCGCCCTGAGGCACGCCCGCGTTGATGGTGAATGGATCTGAGGTGTGTCCATCAACTGCAACGTGCAGAGATCGGTTCTTAAGGAAACTGGCAAGCCAGCTGCAGAGAGAGACTGGCAGTCCAAAGGACGGCAGTTTGTTGAGCAGTCCGTCATACCAAACTCTGTCGAATGCCTTTGAAATATCCAACGCAATCCCTCGAGACTCTCCGTAGTTCTCAATTGCCCTACTCCATATATAAGTGACATAGGCCAATATATCTCCTGTCGATCTCTCTTTGCGTTGTTCTCGAGGTACTTGAGTAGTTGCTGATTGACACGTTCCATGACTTTGGAGATTATTGGAAGCAAGGCAATTGGGCGATAGTTTGAGGGCGTGGTTTTCGTGCCTTTTTTGGAACAGGTTGCACTCGAGCGACTTTCCAGGAGGATGGATAAATCCCTTTTCCGTAAGACAGAGAAAAAAGCCTGGAAAAAACGGGTGTTAGTTCGTTGGCGCAGCTCTTTAGCACGATGGCAGGTATTCCGTCCGGTTCTGTTGCCTTTTGCGTATTTAGTTCTTTAAGGAATCTGCGAATATCACGGTGATGAAAGTTGACTTCTGCCATGGTAGTGTTGATGTTCGATGTGGTGGGGAGAGTCTTGCCTTGGGGAACGTCCAAGGTAGAGTGCGATGAAAACATTTTAGCGAGCATGTTTGCTTTTTCCTTGGCTGTAGTCGCCGTGATGCCACGTTCGTCTGTCAAAGGTGGGAGAGACGTTTTTGTAAAGTTGTTACTTACTGCCTTTGCTACCGACCAGAAATTCCTGGAGCCACTGGGGCATTGCAAAAGTTTATTCCTGATCCTTTGATTGTGTTTGTCCTTAGTTTCGTCGATCACACGTTTGCATTCGTTTCTCGCTTCGACAAAATAATTGCGATTACATATTGAAATTACTTTATTGCCAACTTTTATATAGTATACACACCTTGGCCAGTAAATAAAAGAAGGCCTCAGATCACATGTTTGTTGACCTCAGCTTTGCTTCGGCCAACAATTACATGTGATCTGAGAATTTTTTTACTTTACTGGCCTAGGTACGTAATATACTATTTTTGACACGATTGGGGCCGCCCCTAAATCTGGCCGCCCTAGGCCCGGGCCTTAGGGTAAATCCGCCACTGCATGAAAACACTGGGTATTGCCTGGTCAAATGAAAATGATAATTTAACGTACAACATCGGTATTGTGCCAAAGGATGGTAGGGTTACCAAGCGTGTTATACTTTCTTGCGTTAGTCAAATCTTGTTGTTAAGTCCATGCGTTATACCGAAAATCTTATTGCAAAAGCTTTGGCTAGAAAGATTGGCTTGGGACGAATCGGTTCCTATTTCTATTCATACGGTTTGGCTAAAATTCAGAAACGAGATTTCTAGCTTAAATAACGTTGACATTCAGCGTCATGTGATTTGTCACAATCCTAAATTCATTGAAATGCATTGCTTTTCAGATGCGAGTGAACTAGCATATGGGGCATGCATATACATTCGGTCAATCGGCGAGCGGGGCGACATTCACGTGAGTCTACTGTGTTCTAAAACTAAAGTAGCTCCACTAAAGGTTATTACACTTCCTCGATTGGAATTATGCGGGGCTGTTCTTTCTGCTAGATTAGCAAAAAAGGTCGAATCATCTTTTAGGTTAGAGATTAATAATATCGTGTTCTGGACAGATTCTATAATTGTGTTGGAGTGGCTCAAAATGTATCCGGGCGCTTTAAAAACGTTCGTAGCCAATCGAATCTCCGAAATACAAGATTTAACCGCTAGTCGGACTTGGCGACACGTTTCTACAAATCACAACCCGGCCGATATTCTTTCACGCGGCGTATCTCCTATTGACATACGAAATTGTGAGCGAATGGTTGGCAAAATGCAATAACCAATGGCCAGATTCAAAATTAATCATTGAAAATTTACCAGAATTAAAAGCGCAAACGCTAACTTTAAAAAATAAAACCTCGATTATTGACTTTTCTAGATTTTCCTCATTGAATCGCCTATATTTTTAGGTATTTACATAATTGCAAAAATCCGAAAGACAAAATTACTGGAATCATATCAACACAAGAACTCGACGAGGCATTTTTGTTTCTATTAAAACAATCACAACGCGAGTCTTATGTAGATGAACTCGAAAAACTGTCAAATGGTCAGAATTGCATTGACAAAGGTAAATTGTTTAACCTAAATCCGTTTCTTGACAAGACAGGATTATTAAGAGTAGGGGCTCGTTTAAAAAATTCCTCATTTCATTATGACAAGAAGCATCCTATCATTTTTTCTGTTAAACATCGTTTATGCAAGTTAATTTTTAAACACGAGCATCTAAAAATGCTTCACGCGGGACCTCAATTGCTATTGAGTAATATTCGCGAAGTAATATGGCCCATAGCGGGTCGAGATCTAGCAAAGCGTACTGTTCGAGAATGCGTAACTTGTTTTAAATTTAATCCTAAAACAATCTCTCCGCTAATGGGTGACCTTCCACAGAAACGTCTAGAAGCTACCTACCCATTTAATATAAGTGGTGTCGATTATGCGGGACCCTTCTTAATAAAGGATAGGAAAGGTAGAGGTTATAAGGTTAGTAAATGTTATTTAGCATTGTTTGTATGTTTTGCTATACGAGCTATTCACCTAGAATTAGTCTCGGATTTAAGCGCCGACGCGCTTATTTTAGCTTTAAAGCGTTTTATAGGTCGAAGGGGAAAGCCCACCCAAATTTATTCTGACAATGGGACCAACTTCGTAGGGGCCAATTCTGAATTGAAAGAACTTGGAAGTAATAATCACAATCAGATATCCGAATCTTGTGTCAATGAAGGTGTCGATTGGCGGTTCATTCCCGTAAATTCTCCACACTTTGGGGGCCTGTGGGAGGCGGGCGTGAAATCAAGCAAATTCCATTTAAGGCGGCTAGTCGGTAACAAAATTTTAACTTTCGAGGAAATGTACACCGAGTTTGCGCAGATTGAATCTGTACTAAATTCCCGCCCAATCTCCCCACTCACAACTGACCCAAATGACCTTAACCTTTTAACACCTGCCCACTTTTTGATCGGAAGATCCTTACAAGCTACACCCGAACCTAGCATCACACATCTACCAGTTGGACGCTTATCACGTTATCAGCTGCTAGAGCAAATGCGGCAGAACTTCTGGACACGTTGGTCCAAGGAATACGTGTCGGAAATGCAACAACGTATGAAGTGGCGAAAAACGCAAGGTGAAGCATTCATTTGGGGCTATGGTCCTGGTAAAGGAAGATAACCTCCCTCCGATGCGTTGGAAAATGGGGCGGATCGTATCTCTCCATCCAGGGAAAGATGGAATATCCAGGGTTACATCCATCCAGACTAGCAGCGGTGTCACCAAACGAGCGTGCCAGAAGCTGTGTCTTTTGCCAACCGGCTTCCAAGGCGGGGGGCATGTTGTGGACGACCAGCACAATCCGGCAACGTAGTTTGTCAACGCATTGGTCGGCTAGGAAGTGACGGCAACGGCGCGGCGTGGCTGCGAGGGACCAGGACGTACTTTTGGGCGAGCAGCGAAACGAACAACATAGCAATTTATTTCATTACAATCTACTTTACGTATTTTCATGTAAAATTTGTTAATATACAAATAAAAGGTTAAACTAGTCTATGTTCACGAAGTTTATTCAAATACGTGGTTAAACAGTCATTATGAGCGTTTTAAGATCCTTTACAGGCGTAGCCGACTATATCAAAATCGGCCTCTCCTATTGGTCGACCCGCATAGCCCTCCGCTCGCTTCGCTCGCTACGGGGGCTCAAGGAAAGGAAACTAACCAGGTGCTAACCCAAGACATAGCCAAAATCAAGAAAAAAAGCTGTTTGGAAACATAATTAAAAAAAGATAAAAAAAGCAACGGGGTTCGAACCCGTGTTTTCCAGGTGAGACCCAACGATCTAAACCTCTACACCACGAGAGCTCTTGCGAGAAATTGATTGCATCACGAAGACATATTGTAATACGAGATGGATCGACCAATAGGAGAAGCCGATTTTGATATAGTCAGCACGCCCGTAAAGGATCTTTAAATGCTCGTCATGACTGCATGCAGCTCCAGGCAGATCTTGATAGGATTTATGAATGGTGTAAAGCTAACAGACTCCCACTTAATCTTCAGAAATGTAAGAAGATGTCAATCTCCTTGCTGAAAGATGAGACTGACTTTGGCTACATAATAAATGATACCACTCTTCCAGATTGTGACTCTGTTCGTGACCTGGGGGTCTGTATTGATAAAAGGCTTACGTTTAATACCCAAATAGATACCATCATAAGGTTTTGTTTAAATACCCTAGGAACATTTCGAGCAGGACAATTTTGTTTAACTCCCTAGTAAGATCCCGCCTACTGTATGCTTCTTTAATATGGTTTCCTAATTATGCAGTGCATATTACCAGGCTCGAATCAGTTCAGCGGAAATTCTACAAATAAGTTTCAAATTGGATGGTGTATACCCTGAAAGGGGATTTAGTCAGCAGTTATTGCTTTCAAGGTTTAATGCTCTGTCTCTTCATCAATCTACTATTTGTGTCAGTTTAGTGTTTTTGTTTAGAATATGCAGCAATCAAATTGATGCTTCAGATCTCTTATCAGCTTTGAATTTTGTTGTTCCCTACATCCATAGACACAATGTATTTTATCTTAACACTTATGGCACCAATTTGGCCAAGAAAGAGCCCTTATATAGAGCATGCAACTGGTTCAATGATGTTCATTTGCGGTTTGATGTTGATCTGTTTGGCATGACTTTAAGTAATTTCAAATCTGTACTCGTAGATAAAGTTAGACTGTTAGTTATTTAAGCAACTACCTACTATTAGTTTAATATTGTACTAGTTAGTAAGTTTTAATTTTTCAATAATTGTCTTATCATTGGGATTTGTTTCCTGTTAGACAATAGAACTTTAAATTAAATCAGTGATACTTGCCAGTAGACAAAGGACAAATCCATGGATCAAACACACAACAAAAATCGACAATGGTCACAATTAAATATCACACATTGTACGTCACATTTTGAGAAGTGGTTCACATAATTTAGATTAAAATAGAGCAAATTAAAAACAAAAGCATGGTACCAAGACCCACGCTATTGGTGTCATCCAAATCCAGAAAACAGACATTAATAGCACAATAATTATCTGTTTTCCTATTATACTAGCGATTTGCAAATGAACCTCTTGTCGGTAATAGGCAATCTATTAAACGACACTGATGGTTTAAATTTTGTTAGAGTAGCGCCTCAGTCAAACTAGAAACAAACGTCGAGATAATGCCGGTAATATTATATTAAATTCTCATAAATAGATATAAACAATTAATAAATAATAAATAGTTGAAGGAAAGTTTCAGTAAAAATGATTAGGTGATTTTCCAAATCTATATATCTATATTACATAAAATATCATCCAGCCCGTCATCTAATATACTATCTTCATCTATCGGAATTTCAAAGTTGTCGCATTCAGTCCTAGTTCCAAGGTTATGACTTTTTTTATTCGAATCTTCATATTTCTGCTGAACGTCTGAAAATTTCTCCTTAGTTAAACCCATTTCTCGCAAAATAGTTTGTTTCTCTTGAAGTAAAGGCCATATATGGTCGTCTGCTGTACCATTTGCCAGCAAATACTGGACGAGTACTGCATTTTCTTGGCCTATCCTATGAACTCTGGCTTCGGCTTGACTTAATATCTGGAAAACAGGTATCCTGTAATTCACTAAAACCAAAGCATAGAAAATACAATCAATATAATAAAATTGCATGAGGCTACATAACCATTCAATTCACGTATTAAAAAGTAAAAAGTTGATTTCAGCAAGCTTTGGTGCCCTACTTTGGTCTGTCAGGTACCAACCGTTGGCATAAGCAAATAGGTGTATGCTAAAAATGGACCTACTTATAAACAGATCAATTCAATTAAAGGATAATTACATAATACAAAGTAAATAAATAAAATAAAGAATCCTGTCACGGCACATACTTTATTTCATAAAAATCTACAAAAAATGTAGATATGCAAAATAAACACAACATATTCCTTTATTCAGGTCAAAAATAGCCAACACATGGTACATAACTACCTCTTAATTACTCGGGAGTATACAGAGGAGATCAAATTAACCCTAGTTTGTCATAGAAAAGTGTGCCTTAATGGATATACAGGACCGTACATAAAACCCTACTACAGTAGATAGTTTACATCGTCAGGGAAGTCATGAACGGATTTGCCACCACACTCGTCGAGCCAAATTTTGACTGGTGTCATATGTTATAAATTCTTTGGCCATCCCTCTTCAAAAAAAGTACTCTTAATTTACTTCAGTAAAACTGGTGGTTTTCCAGATAAATTGGTTTTTATGCGAAACACTTAAAGTTACTAATACTAAACACAAACAAGTAAAAATCAGGCTGTTATTGGTAATACCTACATAATGAATTACTGTTGACCAAACTTGTCAAAACCGCCTTCAAGAAAAAAATAATTTAAAAAAATGGAATATTATTCTTACGCAGTGTGCTGACTGCATTTAATTTATGGTGAAACGTGGTCCAACTCTTTGAAATCAAGAGGAGTTGGGTTGATCGTAGCCTAAGGGAAACAGGTCAAAGATGATTAGAAAGTAATTATTAGTTAACGAATTAAATTGAAATAGTTATTCGGAGTCATTTTGATTATCCGACAAGACTTTTGATAAACCAACTGATCTATGCAGCAACATAGCCTGTATCTAAATTTTTCTAACCTTGTCTTATTTACCGATGAAGCCGGTTTTACAAGAGATGGCATAATAAATCACATCACACAATTTACATTTTTGGGCTGATGAAAACCTGCACGCCATAATTCAAAACAAACACCAACAAAGGTTTATGGTAAATGTGTGGGCTGACATCATCGGAAATAACCTTACAGGCCTATTTGTTTTGGAAGAAAGACTTAATGGTGAGATTTATTTATTTATTATTTCCTTAGAAGGCATCATTACATGCATAGGAATTGTCACAAACAAATCTAATAGCCAAAACATTAAAAAGTTATACATAATAAAATAATGATCTAAGCTATAAAGAAGTTCAAAAAGTATACACGAAAAATTCACCCAATCTATAGAATGGGTTTTCCGCTAATATGGTCTTGACCCTTCTCTTAAAAATATGCTGAGACGATGATGTTTTAACAGAGGTAGGTAAATGATTAAATATTCTCAAACAAGTTATTTCAGGCCCATTCTGCACTTGAGACAAGCGAGCAGTTGGAACAAGCAACTGATCAGCATTTCTAGTATTGTATGGGTTTATGTCCCCAACCTTAGTATGCAGGTTTTGGTTAGAGAAAATGTAGCAGGCACACTGCAAAATATAAAGGTTGATGACTGTGAAGATTTTGTTGTTGCTTTAAATGTCTCACGACAAGATTGTCAGAGTGAAAGATGGAACATACTTCTTATTATCCTCTTCTGAGCTATAAGCACTCTCTCAATGTGATTAGAGTTTCCCCAGGCCAGTAAACCATAAGCGCCATAATTGAGTTGATGGTTGCATAGTAAAAAGTTTTCAAGGTAGGAATGTCAACATTATTTCTTAGTTGTAAAACAGCATAGTTTTTGAGGCTAATTTGTTACATACATTATCACGATAGGTGCTGGTCCAGCGTGAGGCCCAGGAACTTTACACAATCTTCCTGTACAAGAATTGAGGATTTGTCCCTAACCAGCAAACTTCTTCTCGAATGACTCTGAAAGGTGTGAAGTTGGTTAGGTTCGTCTTAGAGCCGTTTAAAAAGAGCCCATTTAGTTCACACCAGGTAGAAATCTCATGTACACCGAGTAGCCTTGATACACAGATTTTCATAGCTCTCACCAGCCACCACAGTATCATCAGCAAACAAAGTAACATAACTATTTTGAGCCAGCAAGGGAAGGTCATTTATAAAAAGAAGAAAAAGGACCGGACCCAGCATACCGCCCTGGGGCACACCAGTCTTAATATCCACCCAACCAGACACAGACACACCAGTAGCATCCGTCAATCTGGCAGCCTGAGTACTATCGCACTACCAACTACCCCCGCACCCACTCCAACGCAGGACCCCTGACACCACATCGCTCCAACTTAGATAACAGTATGGCACGATTTATAGTGTCAAAGGCCCTCGTGAAATCGAAGAAGATTCCAATGGTCTTCAGCTTATTGTTGAAGTTTTGGAGAATCCTAGAATGAAAGGCAAGTATGGCATCAATCGTTGAAAGACCCTCCCTGAAGCCAAACTGATGGGAATTGAGTATATTGAATGTGTTCAAAAATGAGACCAATCTTTTTCGAAAGGCCTTTTCAAAGATTTTTGTGAATTCTGATAGGAGGGCAATGGGCCTGTAGTGTTCCACGGCCGACATATTGCCCTTTTTATGAATGGGAACCACCACAGCATGCCTCAATTCCCGTGTAAAGTAGCCAAGTTCAAATGAGATATGTTAAAGGAGACCATATATTGTCTATACACTTGCCAATTAAGTTGTAAGGGATCTCATCAGCACCACAAGATGATTTTTTAGATGCAGATTTACAATTTCAAGGACCTCCTGTTCAGAAACTGGATCGAGGTACAAGGAATGGCAATTAGGATCATATAAGTGGTTTGGAGGCTTTAGATTAGTGGAAGCCACAAGTTTGTTGACTGACTCCACAAAGATGGAATTAAACGCCGAAGCAACATCGTCACGTCCAGTGACCTCCTTATTAGAAGTAGTGACCTTTCTCTTGGCCTTATTTTAAGTCTGAGAATTTATAATTTCCCATGCAGTCTTTGAGATATTACTAGAAGTACTAAGTTTATTAGAGTTAAAAGTTGCAAGGGCAATATTAGTTTTATGATTTTTTTTTTTGTTTAGTTTGGGTTAGTTTGGGTTAGTGTATAATAGTTTAAGGGCTTGGTCTACAGAAGATTTAGCATCCCTACACAGGGTTCTGAGTTCTATTCCTTCATTAAGACCTCGGGAGTTACCCATGAATTTCGCTTTTTAGATGCGTAAATTTTACTCTTAACAACTGAAAGAACAAAACACGAGAAGAAACAAGAGAACTTCTCATATGTTTCCTTGTTGTGGAGGTCATAATGTCATTGTTCTTTAGAGCAGGGAATTGAAGTAATTAAGGTTTTCTGAAATAAAATGTCTTTTTAGAGGGGGAGATTCGGGTAAACAAAACTCTCCACAGTTAAAGGACAATATTTGGGCATTATGGTCTGAGAATGTGATGTCGACTGTTCAGGTTTTAGTAACATAAAGGTTTGTGAACATGTTATCGATTTATTTATTTATTTATTGTTTATACATAACAGATTTACTATGCGTAAATAAATCCTATTATAAAGTACAACAGCAATCAAACACATTAAACAGGAACAAATATTAATGAAGTATTTAGAGTATCTCCCTAACCACTGCTTTAAACGTATTATAATTCATACGGAATAGATCCACATTGTCCTGCTGTATATCATTATAAATTCTATATATATTATATAACGGTGATCCTAATTGATGGTTATTGTGGGCTACATCAGGTATGTAAAAAGATACTGGGTTTATGGTATTATAGATTGGAACATTAAAACTTAAATTTTCCAGAAATGCAGTATCACTTGAAAGGCCATTCACTATTTTGTGCAAATAGAGCATGCATGATAACTCTCTACGTTTGGTCAAAGATTGAAAACCATATCTGTTACAAAGTGATGATGAGGCCTTGGTAAAATCATATATGCCCACTTCCTTAAAGTAAAGGTATCGGGCCATTTTATTTTGTACCCTTTCAATAGAATATTTATGACATTCATAATATGGGCTCCAAATTATACATGCATACTCTAATATAGTCCTAACAAATGAAAAATACAACTGTTTCATGCATTGAAGATTTTTAAAATCTTTGGTATTTTTTACAATGAATCCATACATTCTACAAGCCCTATCAGCCACATGAATGTTGAAAAATAATCTGGAGTCAAAAATAACACCTAGATCTCTTATTTGCGTGACGCGAGAAAGTAAAAAAATATCAATTTTGTGTTCAAATTGTATCGGACTTGGTTTCCTAGTATAGGTAAGAATCACACATTTCTTAACATTGAAATGGAGCCCATTTTCCAATGACCAATTGGTAACGCTATCCCCATCGGACTGCAAAGTTATACAATCTTCTAAGGTATTAATTTCATAATAGATTTTCAAATCATCCGCGAACAATAGGCAAGAAGCCTTTTTTATAACCTCAGTTACACTATTTATATACATGAGAAATAATAGTGGACCCAGATTGGATCCCTGTGGTATGCCTGAATTTCGCTTAAAAGGGCATGACTACTTCTGGGTAGTTCTGTGTATGTAAAAAATAGTTCCAACTCAGAGGATTTAAGACGCAGGCTTCTAGCATTCAAATTTACAACTCGAAGTTCAACCACGCCAAGAGAGCCAGCAGAGACATCTGACCGGGGTGCTGTCCCAAGGCCATTTAAATTATCTATTTCATGCACTTAAATTATCTATTTCATGCGCTGGTTGGTTTGTACTTTTATAAATTTTTTTGGGTTTCGATAAGGCTGTGGATTGTTGCTTCCACTCTTCGCCACATAACGATTTACAAAACATCCATCGGGCCAAAAGTCTTTAGACAAATACTGAGCATCCAACTCGTCGGGAATGCCAAATTTGAAGGCGGCACTCCTTGGGTCCCGAAACCTTGAGGGTAGTTTGTGGCACTGATATACATCCGCAACTTTTGGATCCAGTACCTATAGAATCTCATTAGGACCTTACAATTTTTGCAGCCAAATTTGAATAATGTATTGGAAGACGTATCTCTTGATAAAATAATACAAATGTGGTACAAGCATGATGGTGCTCCACGTCATTTTAACCGTATAATACGTCAGCACTTAACAAACGTTTTTGGTCTTCAATGGATAGGTCGAGGTGGGTCTGTTTTATCGCCAGACCTAAATCCCTTAGACTTTTACTTCTGGGGACATCTAAAAGAACTAGTTTATTTAACACCAGTCAATACTAGAGAAGTACTACTAGCGAGAATATCACAGTATTCTAACGAAGTCCGCAACAATGCCACAATATTATTTGCAGTGCAGCGGCAATATATTTGAAGACTAAGGATATGTATTGAGGTACGTAGAGCCCATTATGCCAAAATAAGATTTAAGGGATTTCATTATTTTTGCATTTTAATAACATTGTAAATTAATTAAGCTCCGATCAACCCTTTGAAAGGTTTTTGGACTTGCCAATATCTGAACTGGAAATCTTCTTGCCCTCGAACGACGTTTGGACAGCGCACATCCGCATATCCTGCGTATTTTATTTTTAAGGTTCCGTACATTAAAAGTAAAAACGAAACCACCGATGGATAACGGTCCTGCTGGTGCATTGTCACTACTTCCGCTACATTCAAGTTCACCGGAAGAAAAATGTGGTTCACTTAAAGGAAGTCATTTTCTGAATGTTCGTCTTTAACAGTTACTTCGGACAAAAAAAACAAATTACATTGAAACCATTGGTGAAATTGTTTGAGATTGTAGTATGTTAGTCCTATGCCTACTGATAATATTTCCACCAAAATTTTGGGGGTCACCGGTCAAATTCTTGAGCTAAGGCAGCCTAAAGATACGCCACTAGAGAATATGAAAAATCAAATTATATTACTTTACTTCAAATAAATTTTAGAAAAACACGAATAAGTGGTGGGAATTTGGGTTATTTGGTTAAAAATACACATGATAGAATCATGTTTGTAAGTTTGACGGCCCGCAAAATATCTACAGAATAGTCCAAATCAAAAAGTGTGTCTATACAAGCATGTTTAATTGAACAGGCTCCGCTTCATCAGAGCCATCACAGTCATCCTCAACGATAACTTTTGGCGCACGACAAATCCTCTCAAGAATAGACAACTTCCAGCACGGTACCACGACTAAATCTTGCTTTTGAAAGGGAATTATGGTATTTTTTACATCAACGGTGATAGAAAACACAACATGCACCAAGAAATTTTGATGTCATTGGACAATGAGATCGTTGTTATTTCCGTCTGACGTCTAAATAATATCTGAAGCTCTCCGAGACATTTACCAATTTTACTCATTAAGTGTAACATGGATATAGATAAAGATCCTTCCTATTCTGTTTCTATTTACTGATTATCTCCTTTTTTCTTTTTTTTAACTTCAGTAGATAATGGCTTCCGGCTTTCACACCATCTGATGAAGAGCCCCTTCTTCCAATGGGTGTTATTTTTGCGTATGACCGCTAGTCTGATTTCATTCACTCTCTGTATATAGCCGCTTCACACTTTTAGTATTGAAAATGCTATTGGGATCACTTTTATGGAAACTTAATAAGGATGTCGTGACCTCGACCAGCGCATACGGATAATATTGGATTTCGTGACCTCGACATTATAAAAGTCCGACACTGAATCGGC
Organism: Pissodes strobi; assembly: GCA_016904865.1. Classification (NCBI taxonomy): domain Eukaryota; kingdom Metazoa; phylum Arthropoda; class Insecta; order Coleoptera; family Curculionidae; genus Pissodes; species Pissodes strobi. The sequence continues at coordinate 13,624 of MU188426.1, read as the reverse complement.
GCGGTTAACGCTCAGTAAATAAAATATCTTGCTAGTGATAAGACGCAACGGATACTTTGACGACGCCGACGGTGTGTTGTGGGTTATTCTAAATGTTCGAATAATATTGTTGAATAAGGTAAGTTAGTGTTATTTTATACTGTGATTTAAATCTAAATTTAGACCGCAAACATTAAAATGCAATATTTTAAGTATGTACTTATTAGAAGCTCGATTAGAAGATACAGGGTGATTCTCAAAATATGTCGATTTTATGACATAGTATCTGTAAAAAATGTGAAATTTGACAGGTTCGCTATTTAGGAACCGATTTGAAATTTTATAAGTGGACTAGGAAAAATAAATGTTAAAAATGTGAAATTCGACAGTTTCGTCAAAAATGTCAAATTTGACAGTTGTTTCGTTATTTATTAACCGATTTGAATAAACTTTCAAAAAGATATAGGGTGATCCTCAAAATATCTCGATTTTAGAAAAATATTTTTAACAGAGTATCTGTCAAAAATGACCAATTTGACAGTTTTGCTATTTATGAACTGATTTAAATGAAATTTTATAATTAAATTAGAGAAAATAAAAGAAAAATAAGTTTTGACATATGTAGTACCTGTCAAAAATGTTAAATTTGACTGCTTTGTTATTTATGAACCGATTTGAATGAAATTATATAATTGAACTAGGAAAAATTTAAAAAAATAATTTTTTGTCATACGCTCCCAAAAATAGCTATTTTACGGACTCATTCGAGTCCGTAAAATGCTTCTTTTTAGGCCTAGTCCCTAAAAGTCGTCATGGCAACCTTTACGGACTATTCCAAAATTCCTGAATTTGTCTAAATGTCAAAAATTTCGAATGACATGACAAAATTGTCAAATAGTTGCTACGATATCAAATTCTAAGCTAACTTTGTGGTACATTATGATTTCAAAAATTATGGTAAATTTGCAAATTTAGGCGTTCTGAAGAATTGCAAAAAGCGTATAAATAAAAATTAAATTTTGGGAGCGTATGACAAAAAATAGTGTTTGTCACATGTACCTAAATGAAGTTTTTCAGGGCTCATCTGCTATTCCGGACTCGGCTAATGCCTCGTCCGGAAACAGCAATGATTCGTCCTGAAAAACTCCATTTTAGGTACTTGTAACAAAAATAACTATTATGAAATTATTTAATTGTACTAGCAAAAATTTTTAAAAATAATTTTTTAACATAGTATCTGTTTATGACGTCAAATTTGACAGTTTCGCTATTTATGAACCGAATTAGATTATAGGGAAAATAAAATGAAAATATTTTTTTATAATTAGATTAGGGAAAATAAAAGAAATAAGTTTTGACATATGTAGTACCTGTCAAAAATGTTAAATTTTACTGTTTCGTTATTTATGAACTGATTTGAATGAAATTATTTAATTGAACTAGGAAAAATAAAAAAAAATAATTTAATGAAATTATTTAGTTGTAACTAGGAAAAATTATTAAAAATGTCAAATTTTACAGTTTCGCTATTTTGAAACGAATTAAATGACGGAAAATAAAAGGAAAATATTTTTTGACGTAGTACCTATCTGTCAAAAATGTCAAATTTGACAATTTCGTTATTTATTAACCGATTTGAATAAACTTTCAGATTAGATTCGGGGAAATGAAAGACAAATATTTGTTGACAAAGTATGTGTCACATATGTCAAATTTGACAGTTTCGTTATTTATGAACCGATTTGAATGAAAGTTTAGAATTAGATTAGGAAAAATACAAAAAAATATTTTTTGTGATAGTAAATGTCAAATTTGACAGTTTTGCTATTTATGAACCGATTTGAGTGAAATCTTAGAATTAGTTTAGGGAAAATAAAAGAAAAATAAATATTGACATAGACTGTCAAAAATGTCAAATTTGACAGTTTCGCTATTTATGAACCGAATTAGATTAGGGAAAATAAAAGGAAAATACTTTTTGACGTAGTACCTACCTATCTGTCAAAAATATCAAATTTGACAATTTCGTTACTTATGAACCGATTTGAATGAGATTTATATAATTGGACTAGGAAAAATAAAAAAAATAATTTTATGAAATTATTTAATTGTACATACTAGCAAAAATTTAAAGAAATAATTTTTTAACATGGTATCTGTTTAAAACGTGAAATTTGACAGTTTCGCTATTTATGAACCGCATTAGATTATAGTGAAAATAAAAGGAAAATATTTTTTGACGTAGTACCTACTTATCTGTCAAAAATGTATTGACAATTTCGTTATTTATTAACCGATTTGAATAAAGTATCAGATTAGATTAGGGAAATGAAAGACAAATATGACAAAGTATGTATGCATGTCACAAATGTCAAATTTGACAGTTTCGTTATTTATGAACCGATTTGAATGAAAGATTATAATTAGATTAGGGAAAATAAAAGAAAAATATTCTTTGTGATGGTATCTGTCAAAAATGTCAAATTTGACAGTTTTGCTATTTATGAACCGATTTAATTGAAATCTTAGAAATTTTACAGTTTTGCTATTTATCAATGTTTTAAAATTCTAGTTTACTAGGTTTAAATTTTTTAACATAGTATCTGTCAATTGTCAAATTTGACAGTTTCGCTATTTATGAACCGAATTAGATTAGGGAAAATAAAAGGAAAATATTTTTTGACGTAGTACCTACTTATCTGTCAAAAATGTCAAATTTGATAGTTTCGCTATTTATGAACCGATTTGAATGAAAGTTTAAAATTAGATTAGGGAAATAAAAGAAAATAATTTTTTGTGATAGTATCTGCCAAAAATGTTAAATTTGACAGTTTTGCTATTTATGAACCGATTTGAATAAAATTTTAGAATTAAATTAGGGAAAATAAAAGAAAAATAATTACTGACATAGTCTGTCAAAAATGTCAAATTTTACAGTTTCGATATTTATCAATGTTTTAAAATTCTTGTTTACTAGGTTTAAATATAATATTTATCTATAAACGAAATTTAGATCGTAAAGATTAAAATGCAATTTTTTTATTACTTATTTGATTACTCGATAAGACGCAACAAACTAAAAAACAATCAAAAAATAGCCAATCAACAATAAGTAGTTATTTATTAAAAATAAGCCGCAAAATATGGCTGTTTATTTTTTTATGTAACATTATCATTGGCTGTCACTTCGGGTGACATGATCTCAACCCCGCCAAATCGGTAAACATAAATTAATAGTAATTAATTTTTTATATTGTAACAGATGTAAATCATAAGTTTTTTAATTTTAAAAATTGTCAGGCATTTTCAATACATAGGATGCTTGCGTAAGGTGTGAGATCCGTAAATTTTCTAAACCAGTTTACGTCTTCCACTTTACAGTTCATTTGTTATATCTCTATTTTTAGAGTCTTCAGTGTCTTCTTAGTGTTAGTTCATGTCCCACTGGCCTTATATATTCTTATTTTACTATCAATGCTCATGCATTCATCATTCCATCCTAACACTCTCCCTACTCTCAGGGCTCCTATCATCTGTGTCGCTTTGATTAAAATATTTATGTTATTATGTTGCCAAACACCTCTACTCACAAAGAGCCTGGACAGACGTTTTAAATGGGCCAAAAAGCAAAACAACATTTCCGTGTATAGAAAATAAATACACACTGTTCGGTGGATTGGAAATATCGTATAAGTCGTTTCAAGTCATTTCGGTATCGAAGGAGCGTATTTTGACTATTAGCTCATATTTTTAAACCAACAAATTAGAAGTATTATTCTCAGTGGTTTCCAGGATGTTTTTTTTTAATACCGAGGTTATATATCTCGTTTTAAAAGTAAAAACAAGAATCTACCATATCCATAGAAATCTTAAGATCACACAGTTTAGTAAATAAATTAATTTGAAGCTAGAGTAAGTAAATATATTTTATGAAAATATGGTTTTACTTAATACTTACAGTGGGATTCCAATGTAATTCGGCAAAAACGACCTGCTGTGCTGCTGTTAAAGTGATCCCTGCATTTGTAGCTGTTATTGATAAAAGTGCACACAAACAATTCTCGTTCGTCTGAAATTTGTCAACAAAATATTTCCTCTGATCACTAGTAGTACTTCCGTCTATTCGAATATAATTACAATTTTTATGTTTCAGCACTTTTTCTACAGCATCTAACATTACATGGTGATGAGCAAATACAAGAAATTTTTTCTTTGACTCCAGTACTTTTTGTATATGACAACTAAAAAAATTAAAACTACAATTAAATAGTTGAAAAAATTAGAAAAACAATCATATAACAACGTATGAATAATACTAAACATTAATGCATCTAAAAAAATGATACGGGTGGAAATTCTCCTATTTATGAAAGTCATTTTAGGAAGGAATATCGATTGGTCAATTATCTCTATTGTCTTTTCTCGATAAGTCTGTACCTGTCTAGGTTTTTGACATTAAGTGTTTTAATTGAGTCGATAGTTTTGACGTGTTTACAGATTTGTTTCTGCTATTTGATCCAGTAGGAGGAGAAAACAGAAGAAAACTGTTGTAGTTGATTTTGTAAGGCTTTTGTTTATTCATTAGCCAAAGAAAATTCCTTGGGTTGAGAGGTAGTCCTAGAGTAGTATTTTATTTCGTAAATGAAGTAGACTGGAAGTCGTTTAAGACGCTCGAGGGAAGGTCAGTTGCGTGTGAAGAAATTTCTAGCAACCGCCGTAATGGCAATATAGGCCGTTGATCCTTTCAGGATACCCAGGAAGGTTTTGGTAGACCCCAGTTATGGGTAAGCTGTTTTAAGCTGTTTTGAATGTAGAATTTCAAGTAGATTTTAGGGGCCGAGTTTTGGCATTTATGTAAATTTCATGTTATGTTGTTATGGATTAATTTACGCTTTTAGGGTTTTTGGAGCTGGTTTTTAGTAGCTGAATTCTACATTGGAATTCCGGTAGCGCTTTGTTGCGGGGTTCTATGGCTGTTTCCCTGTAGGGTAGGACGAGCCACTATTACCTGGAACCTGGTTAATCTGGACTGTTTGACATACAGAGAAGGATGATGGCCAATTCTCGGATATAACTTACAGGAGTTCGTTACTCAAGATAAGTCTAATTTTATACATACTATCACGTTTAGACAGCACTATTGTGCCAGAAATATTTACTACTTTGCAGACTTTTAAATTTAAACAGAATTTAGTACCCAAACATTTTCCTAAAGTAGTAAGTAATAGCACACATCATAATCCACTAGAGTATATATATTAAATACCTTTTGTGAAGTGTTACTACGCCGGCTTTACTTCTTACGGGTGCTAGATTTATGGATAATCTCTAGTACATATTATATCCGAGGAAGCTTATTCATTTTATTACCTTTTTACTTTAATTTGGCTTTGACAATAGATCATAACATTGCTTTTTGAGGAATACGTTCTCTGGTTGAAACTTGCAACTCGGGCTTTTGAAAAGGCTATACTAACCGAGTTAAATTAACTTAGTCTAGTCTATGTGATAAATTCGGTACTTCTATCACCGTCTGGGTTGCAGGTTGCAGCAGAGCGTTTCGAAGAAGTGAACTTTCAAAATTTTATAACCTTTTACCTGACACCTCTCAAATTTTAAATTAGACTGACAGGTTGACAAGAGGTTGGAATTATTTTCTGTATTTACTTAATAGGCTAGAGGAGCTTGCTCTATTTTTCTATTTAAAAATAAAGTATTGACCTCACATGCTTGGTATTATTTAGGGTGTATTTGAGAATGTAGATTTTGAATGGTAACCGAGCAGGTAGCGTAGACTTTGTCAGGTAATTATTTACTTAAAATGACATTTGAATTTGAACTTAGATGTTTCGATTTAAAAGTGGTTTAAAGTCAAGTTTAAAAGTGGTGTTTCATATGAAAATAAAGCTTAAAGGCAGAAACATACTTAGTTGACGCGGCCCGACGCAACGCTACGCTACACTATGCAAGGCAGATCCAACACCGTATTTCTCGTAAGAATATAGAGGTTTGGAACACACTTACCCGACGCGATGTGATGCGATGCAGCGTGACGCGACGCAACGCCATGGAGATCCCCTACGTTTAGATTTTCGTCACGTTGCGTCGACTCGGGCAGGCTAGATCTTGTTGCATCAGGCATGTGTGAACACTTTAACAGGTTGTTGTTCTTGCCTTTTTAACCGTACATTACAATTTTAAAATGGAATTATTAATAATTGATCATCCCTTTGTTTATATGACTTAAAAAGTCAATTTTATTGAGATCAAACTATGAGACAAGAAGCATGGACAGAAATAGCTCGAAAAATTCAGCAGATGCCATTTTTTAAATTCTGTTCTCTAATATGTTATGAAAATAATCAAACTGATTCTTTTTCATACGAAAGTACATATAAAATATGTTACATTTTTATTCCTTATTCACAATTTTAATAAGAGTCTAAAATTTATTATCATGTTCTCTATAATAAGGTTAATTTCATGAGCCCAAGCTTTTCTGTTCAGCTGCGGTAAGTTCTTCGAATTCTTCATCCAGACTGTCCATTCTACACTTAAGTTCAATTTCATCTGACAACTGTTCTCACGTGTGATCTTCATTAAACCAATAATCCAGCACATCGCGTTGCATCAAGTCGAGTAAATATGCACACAACCCAGAAACGTCGAGTAACGTAGCGTATAGTGATGGGCAAAACTGCTATTTTCAAATAACAGTTAAAGCAGTCTCTGCTTTTACCAAATAGCAGCTTTCAAATAGCTGCTTTGTAATAGCAGTTTATAAACACTGTTACTGGCAACAGTGCAACATCCGTAAGAGCTAAAGCAGGGGATTCCTTTTAAGCGAATAAAATAAAAGGATATACTACTTAAATCCTACCATTTCTACCTGATAATTAAATAATATTGTCAATGTTGTCCCTTTTTGCTCCAACTCTGAACTAAATAGGACTAGACCTATACCGCAAACGAATTCTATTGCAGAATTACCTTACCTAATGCCGGCCACCGACTATTTAGCAAAATTCTACTTTACTGTCGCCATAATAATTTATTTAATTTTTTTTTAATTGGTCCTTTTAAATCGTGAATTGGCAAATAAAAGCAAAATAATTAGTGTTTACTACATATAATTCATTATCTCATAAAAACCATAAGCAAATAATGCTGTCATCAAAATAATCTATTATTTTAAACATAAAAAACAGTTACACATTATTTACTCATCCATCCTTTTTCTTTCGGGCGTACATATCATTCTTATTCCTGCAAAGAAAAACAGAACAAACAAGGGGAATCCCAGATAGCGAGCCAAAGCAAAGTTCACGGAATTCTTGCCTTGAATGAAAGTGCTTTATTGTCCAAGGATTATTACAATGAATAAATCTTATTGACAAAGCATGATTAAAATTTTGACACATACACAATTTTGTAGTCAATTGAATCTTAACACAAATACATATACCCTAAGTACAAAAGTACCACACTTAACAGAATACTAAGTAATACATGGCACACCTAGCATATAAATACTATCCTGCTTAAAGAATTCGTCAATGCCATAAAATGCCTTCGACAACAGCCGGTCTTTCAACTTCTGCCAAAATGGCATGCAGACAATCGACGCACTGTACACTGTAGCAGCTCGCTATTGTCAGATCCAAAAGCAATATCGATTAGCAGCATAGCAGCTAAAAGCATACGGTATTATCAATAGCAATCGTATATCGTAATATTGATGAGCATTGTAAACTGCTATTTAAAAAGCAGCTTTTTATAATATTCGATAGCAGTTAAAAGCTGCTTCGCTCAAATAGCAGCTATCGAATAGCAATTTACTAAAAAGCAACCCATCCCTAGTAGCGTAGCGTTGCGTCGGGTCGCATCAGCTAAGTATGTTTCCGCCTTAATAGTTAAGCATTTCAGTCATCAACAAACTAGTGTGATCTAATAGTTGTTTCTAGAAAAAAGCATTAAAAATATATTGCTTATCTATGAGCAATTTAAGTCCGAATATAAAAACATAGAAATATTTATTTATTTGCTGATAAAGTGTTTGCACCGGCTTGAATATTTTGCGGGAGTTTTTGCACCGTTGGAGTTTTTGCGGGACATACGCTATTTTAGCTACTATCATAGACTCTTCTGATTTTTTAACCTAATATGGGTGACCTAGGGTGCTGCAAGAATAAATCATTCAACAATTGGGTTTGCGTCGTGTGTAGGAATATATTCCATCAGAGTCGTTGGAAGAGAACTAAACACTTTGCTGTCTTAGACAACAACTTAATTTGTTGTTCGAGGACATGTAAGGATATTATGTATGCCGAAGGAACTGAGGATGTTTCTCCCATCCAAGCCTTGACATGCCTCATTAGAGACCTAAGAAAGGAGCTGTATGACAAGAACAAATTTATTGAGCGCCAGAGCAGAAATTCATCTTCATTTGCGTCTGAGGCTGCAGATATGGAGGCTGGTTTAGTTAGGCAGGTTGATAACCTCAGATTGCAGATTTCAGAACTACTTGATAAAATTGAAGAACAATCTAAAATTATTGAAAATCTGCAAAAGCCCGAATCTATACATGTGAGTACTCAGACTTGCTTCGGCCGCAAAGACCTAGGAATCCAAACCTCTATTTCAAGACAATCAGTGCCCACTCAAACTGAGGATAATTCAAATCCTTCCACAGTTTTTGGCGATCCTATCCATAGTTCATTAAGAACGGAGACCGAATCACCTGTTTTGGCGAACAATAGCAGCCGAGTTAAGGAGGGTCAGACTCGGGCTAGTATAAACATGCACACATTGGCAAATACTCGTGTGACTGACGGAGACCTGGATGATGCTTTATTCGTCCATAACATGCTACACAATCAGGTTCCTCGCTCCACAAAAGCTGAATTCGATGATCATGGTTGCTTGGGTGGAAATTCCTTTGATAATTTTAGAAGCCTTGCTGAGGAGTTGGGGGCTGCTGGGGACCAAATGGGGACCAAGACCTCTTCGGAGCACGTGGCGGATATTTCAGTTGGCAAGGAAGGAACAGCTGACAAAGAAGCAGCATTGCCTAATGACATGGTTGTTGCTCGTGTAAGAAAATTGATTATTTTGGGTGACCAAACAGTTTATAAATTTAAAAAGCATGTTGATAGATACTCTTATTTTAATCAGTTTAAGGTTCAAACCTTTGTTAAACCATATGCATTGAGTGAACAAGTTACAGATAGTTTACCTAGTCTTTGTAAATATCTTAGTAAGGATGATATTCTTATATTACTTTCTGGTGTAAACGATTTTCAACAAAAAAAGCACCCTTCTTTTCGAGATCTAAATTTAAAACTTCAAGATTGCTCTAACTATAACATAATGTTAGTGTCTGTACCATTTACAAAGTCTAATGCGGAAACAGACAGGCGTATTTTTAGATTTAACCTGAGATTGAGCGAATATGTTTTTAGACTTGACAAGGTTATACCTGGCCAAGTTACATATGTTGACATAAATAATAGGAGAATTGATTTGACTTGTATGTTTAGACCTAAAATTAAGAATTTGACGTTTATTAATGTGAGCAATAATTTAGATAATTTTAATAAGGTAGGTGACTGTGTGGTTCATAACACTTCAATGAATGAGAGTTCAATTAATGTAGATGCTCTCTCAGATGGTGAGGTCTTTCTTCCCGGTATGCCAGATACTTTGGCTGAGGTAACTGTACCTACAGAGCCCTCCCAAGTAAATGTTACTTCTTGTTCTCAAGATTTTTTCTGTCCAACACAGACTGCTCTCCAATTAACCTAGCTGATAATCCTTTATATTTTGCCCACCTAAACATACGATCGCTGATTCCATCATTTGCTGAGATTAAGACTTTTTTATTGAAGGAGAACTTTCATATATTCGCTATGACTGAAACTTGGTTATCTAAAGATTATCCAGATAGTTATATTAATGTTCGAGGTTTTCAACTATTTAGACAGGATCGCTTATCTAGGGGAGGTGGAGTTTGCGCGTATGTTGCTGATTTTTTGTCTTGTTCTGTTATTGACACAACATTCTGTGATGTAACTATTGATATTGAGCACATTTGGTTAGCTGTTAAGTTGAAGGGTTTTAGTTACTTAATAGGAATAATTTATAGACCCCCCTCTGTTGGCTATAAGCAACTTTCCGGTATTGAGTCGATACTGTCAATATTAACTCTAGCTGAGGTTTTTGATATGTTTGCCCCAATTAAGTCCATTAAAATAAAACGGCCATATAAACCCTTTATAACAGACACAATAAAGGATATAATTAAACTAAAGAAGAAGGCATACAATAAATATAAAAGGACACTTTGTCAAAAGGATAAACATTTCTTCTTAGACCTTAAAAACTATTTATCATTTGCAATAAAAAGTGAAAAGAAGGCATATATGGCATTTGAGCTATCGAAGGTTAGAGGAAATTCAAAGAAAACATGGTCAAAGCTGGCCGACTGGAATGTTCACTCTAAGGTGCTTTTCGACATTCCACATGATTTGAGGAATGATTATGATGTTAGTGATTACTTCAGAAATATTGGCAGTAGTATGGCTGTGCCTGTTGATAGAAATCTGATTGAATACTATTCAAATAATACTATGTCTGACAAGGATAACTACAATTTGTTTCAATTTCAGAGAATTGCAGAGACGGATGTTCTTAGATCATTTCAGCGGATTAAGTCTAAATGTAAGGGTTTTGATTAAATAACTTATGATATGCTACTATTTAGCATGGAATTTATTGCCCTTGTTAGCCTGGTGAATGGTGTATACCCATCTGTATGGAAAACTGCAATAGTGAGACCTATCCCAAAGGTTGCCAATATTGCATCAATGGACCAACTTAGACCTATAAGCATTCTGCCAATTATGGGAAAAATGTTTGAATTGCTTGTTTCTGGGATGATTAATTCATTGGATCTAGGGGTGTATTGCCTAACGTTCAATCGGGCTTTAGGGTAGGTTACAGCACTGCGACCGCACTTAGTAAGGTGACCTCCGACATTTGTAGGAACATCGATCGGTCTTTACTCTCTTGTCTTGTTCTTTTAGATTTTAGTAAAGCCTTTGACCTGGTGAATCATGACCTGCTGATTGCTAAGCTGCACTATTTTGGCTTCTCCCCAGGGGCATGTGGGTGGTTTAGTGGGTACCTTGCACAGAGAAGACAGATTATGGAGATCGACGGTAATAGATCTGATCCTTGTACTATTGATTGTGGAGTTCCCCAGGGGAGCATTCTTGGCCCCTTGTTGTTCTTGATTTATGTTTCCGACCTCCCAAATCAGGTACATTCTTGTTCGGTTCATCTATATGCTGACGACACTCAGCTTCTCACATCTTTCAGGCCTCAGGATTCAGGTAGGATACTGAGTGAACTTAACAGTGACTTGGAGCGAGTTTTCACTTGGTTAACTGGACACGGTCTGTTATTGAATGCAAACAAGAGTTCTCACCTAATTATTGGCACTGAATCAGCTAGGGTTAAATTCAACTTGTACTGTTTTGTGAACATTCATGTTAATAACATTGTAATACCTCGTGTGGAGCCAACGAAGAATCTGCGTTTGATTTTTGATGAGTCCCTGAGCTTTCAGTCGCATGTGTTGAAAAAACTGTCATTATACATCTCAAAATGAAAGGCCTGTACCCATTTAAACACTTACTTCCCCAGCATATCAAGATGCTGTTGGTTGACTCGTTGCTATTCTCACAGCTTGACTACTCTGATGTTGTTTACTATTATTTTCTTAATGCTGAGTATCAACAAAAAGTCCAATTGGCCCAGAACTCATGTATGCGTTTTGTGTATGGAGGGCGTAAGTATGACCATATTACTTCAACATACTTTGATAACTATCAGCTAAAATTTAAACTTCGCGTTGATCTTCACTTTGCGCTTTTTATGCATGGCATTCTTAACATGGGTTCTCCTGAATATTTGACACAATGTCTGGTTCCTCGAAGTGACCTCCATAATCTGAATTTGAGAAATGTAGTGAGATATAACATTCCCAAACACAGCACAGATAAATTTAAAAAATGTTTTGCTTACAGATCGGTAAATTTTTTGAATTCTGATATATTCCCCTTGATTACTAGCTTAAGTAGGTTTACTTTTAAAACAGTATATGCAAATGAATTAAGGAGAGAAATGTTGAATTAAAGTCATCTAATAGTGGGTTGAGGGCATTTTTATGTATTTCTAACTGTTACTGTGATCGTATATTAAGTTTTGACTAGCGATTTGTATCTTTGTGTAGTGTACCTAATAAGTTGTATATTGTGTTGTATATTTCATTTAGTACTTTTGTTCGTTTGGGTGTTATGGAAGAACGTACTTTGCGAATGACACCTTTTGTATATATACATTTTATGTTGGGCAAACTTGAGTATCAGAATTATTTATGATTCTTGTATTTCTGCTCATAGTTTAATTCTTAAGTAATGGAGTAGAACTTTTTGCTGACTTTGTTTAAATCACTGTTCATTTCAATTTTGTGAACATTCATTTAATTTTTTTATACGCTTTTGATATCAACCAACATTCTGGTCTAAAACCAATTTTTCTGTTTACATATTCTCCCGGAGATTGGCCGAAGAGCGCATTGATTGTCGAGAGTCAAGCGAGAATACTGTTTTGCAAAGTTTAGACTGACCAGCAGCGATACGACAAAAGTCAATCAACAAGTCCTCTGGTATTTTCCCCACCTTTAAAGGCCTAATAACAAACAGGCATATTGAGAGGAGTGAGAGGTGAAGAGACTCGTGTCCAACCAGGGTCAAACGTCTAGACGAAGCTAAGCATTCTATTTGCCAATCTGAAGACCATTGTAAAGACCAGAATTTGGAATTAATTTTAATTATTGATTTTTCAACTGTATTTTTTTATCAATTTAAAAATTTAATTAATTGATTTAATTCTTGAAACGCTAAAAATTTGTTCAACCAAATTACTATTTTTAATCAGTTCATTTAATTCTATTTATTTTAATAAATTATTGTAAATTTTTTTTAAGAATATCTTTCATTTCCTGCAAAAAACGAGGTTCCGCGACTCTCAACGTATATCAAGTAATTTTTGTCACTTCTTTTACGCTTTTATTCGTACTACTTGACAGTTACTTTAAGTGTTAAGGAATGTCTGGTGCCCATACAAATAAATAATTCCAACAAATAAGATAAACCCATTCCTAAATTTTCATAGCCGGCATACTATTACATTTCCAAAAAATCAAGGACACAATCCGTTACAAAATTTAATTATTTACTTTGTGATTGGTTGGAAACAAATGAATAACAAAAACAAACACAAATATATATACTTACCATACAGCAGGAATCTTAATTTTAGCAGTTTCACAAAAAAAAGTCAGCAAAATAGCGTGTCTGTCTTTGGCTCTATCTTTATTTGTAAATTGACTTGATAAATTTTGAAGAAGTTCTTTGATTTCTTTATCTAAATCATTTAAATGTATGTCTAGATTTACAATTTCCTGGGTTTTGTTCGGCAATGATCCTAAAACATCCTCCTTTCGTCTTCTAATCATAAATTTATTTTTAAGTATTATTTCAAGTTCTTCAAGGTTGGATTTTCCCGATGAATCTAATCC
>MU188425.1:33576-62660 GCA_016904865.1 Pissodes strobi | reverse complement strand
TATGTTCTGTGTAAAACGAAACTTTTGTTTCAGAGCCCGGAAGCAGCGCCAGATGGACGTCGAGTATTTCCAACCTAACGTTGTCCCTTTGTTTGCTGACTTCCATTTTGAAAGTTGTGTTCCGATGACTTAGTGAAGTTGGTTTTAGTGAATAAATAAACGAGACGTGAAAAAACTGATACGTTCCTGGTAGACATTGTTACTTGTTTTATTGTACAAAACGTCCTATAAAAGTGATGCATATTTTATGGAGTATTAGAGTTGGAGTTATTGGCATCATAAAGTATTCTCATCGCACGAAAAGAATATTGACAACTATAATAAGACGTCACCTTCTATTTTGTCATAGTTAATACAAATATAAAGCAACGAATAAGTTCTTATTTTAACAAAACTGATGGTATTTTTATGATGATATCTAACTTTAGGTCTTTGATTCCTATTGATATATTTTCTTCTGAGTATAAAATTTTAATTTGTGGGATTGCTTATGGAAATGAAAATTCATCGCTATTGTCCAAGATAAGGTAGACTAATGCAGCGTTAAATTGCTTTTTAATTGTATTATGAATAAACTGCCATTCACTTGAATCGCATACCAAAATTTTTAGTCTAGAGTTTAATATACGTATCTTCAAACCAAAATAATTTTTTTAATGCGATTTTTAAAATATTAAGGCGCATTTCATGGCCTGTCGACTAGGCTACTGGGCGTTTTTAAAACTGTGCATAATTCATTTGTGCAAGGTAGTAAGCAAATATACAGGGTGTCCGGAAATACAATTCGAATAATTTCAGGAGTGATTCTAAATAAGAAAACATAAATGTTTTTTCATATGAACTTGGGTCCGGATTGTTTCTAAGATAGAGGGTGTCAAACTTCTTTAAAAAAATCGGTTCAATATTAATATCTTAAATATCCTTTTACTTATTTTATTGAAATTTAGTAGTGTTTTCTGTAGTAATTATGGGCTCATTTAACCTTAATTAGATTGAAAATATAAAGTCCAGTTGCGTCCCGAGGGGAGTAATACCGAATATTATTGACAAAAAAGTGCTCTACTGACTTTTTATATATATTTTTTCGTATTAAGCAACTAAAATACAACATTTTTGCTTCTTAAATTGTTTTCGTATCTTCGTTTTCGAGAAAAAAATTAAAACCAGTTCATTACATTTCTTTAGGGCAACAAAGTTTACATCAAAAGCTGGTGGGTAACCATTATTTTTCTGGAAATCAATGGTTTATTCTAGTCATAGAAATTGTTATAATAAAATATTATATATACACAATATCATTAGGACCGTTCCTTTATCGATAAAGACGAAGCAGGATTTACGCGCTAAGGCATTGTTGATTTTCATAAGAACTATATGTGGGCCGGCGATAATCCCCATGAGATTTTTCAGTCACAGAGAAAAAAATCTTTATTACATCCCGTGATGAAACAAAAAGAAAGAAAAAAGTTAACGGTTGCAATAGCTTATTATAGCAATTTCTATGAATAGAATAAACCACTGATTTCCGGAAAAATAATGGTTACCCATTAGCGTTTGATGCACAATTGGTTGCCTTAAAGATATTTTTCTTAACGGTTCCAGTTTAATTCAGAAAAAAATTCACCTTTTGCCTAGCTAAGCCATATCCAGACAAAATTGAAAGCGTCAAAAAATTCCACAATTTGCTTTTTGTATTTTCGACTGAGAATCACTTACATGGAATAAACAAAAAAGGAACCAAATATTTGCAACTTTTACGGATAAATGAAATTTTTTAAAATTTGTAGATAATTGTTTACTACCTTGTACAGGGTGGCTCGAATTCGAGTCTATCTATCTATGCGGATCTCGAAAACCGTAAGATAGAAATACAGTGTCGGTTAAAATTGCACATTTAGGTGCCTAAAAATATGCCGTTTACAAAGTGTTAAAATTCCAACTATTTTCGGAGATATCCGAAAAAAAAAACGAAATTTTGAAAAATCATTTTATTTTTTCCTGGGTTTATTTAAAAATGGATTACAAATTGAATCACACTTTTGCATTGCAACTTTTTGCGCTCTATCCATTGGTGGTATCTAGTTTGGCATCCGCCGTTTGGTCTTCAAGGGGTCATCGCCAACTTTTAATTATGAACATTAATATTTTTTTATTGTGTTTCAGTGTTTTTTGCTTTCTTTTTTTTTTATTTTTTTCCTTAATTGTTTAATTTGATCTGCTAATTTTGAAAGTTACTCTTGAAATTTCCATGTTCCACAAAAATATTTTATCATGGTTTTTGTGTTGTGTTGTTCAGTTACTTTCATCGACAAATAAATGAGGTGGAAATAGAAATTTTACTCGATTTTATGCATACTAGACTGTTCCCTTCTTAATGATGATCATAATAATAATATTATTGTCTTATTTTTTTATTGGATCCGATCTTATCTGTAACGCCAGATATAATTACTGAATTTTTTGCCTTAGTGCGAATATCTGGATTTTAACAACCAATAATAATTTATCTATAATGATTATTATACATTTTGGATTACTTTATGCAAAGATGTATCCATAAGATTATATTGGGAAGCATAATTATTGATATAATTGCTAAATATTAACCCATTATAACCCACTGTCCCTATTTGGGGACATTCTATAAAACTGGTTAGTGCTGCCATCTCTCGATACACGAGTGTATCTTAGGGTTCTAAAGGTGTGGCCAGCGCCAATATCGTGTGACTCATCAGTAGTGTGCAGCAGAGTACAAAACGTGAAAGTGTGTGCGTTGTATGGACGCCTATTTTAGTACTTTATTACGTATCCAATAAATCTTACGGAAGAGTTTGTTGCGTTATTTGACTTTTCCGAAGAAAATACAGGTTAGTTTTTTGTGGTGTACTCATATAGGGACAACGAGCGGAAGCGCAGCACGAACATAAATAACTGAATTTCTGTGATATTTTGGCAGATAGCGATGGAATTTGACGATATTCCGGCAATACCTCCCCGGAGTATTTATCAGAGGCAATATTTGAATTTGCCAGCTGGGACTTTGCCGATGCCAACGCCTGCGCCTACCACCTAGTAACGTCATATGGTTTTGAGCCTTCGACTCTCGGAATTCCAATAGATATTGTTGCCACCTTTTACTAGAAAGCATACGGTCTTGGAAGCGTTCAGGCATAAACCAACGGATGGTAGCTTCTTACCATAGCCCTCTCGAGCTAGTGCGTGAACCAAATGTCCAAACCTGCGGTGCTTCTCGTACTGAGCAGGATTACTATCACAACGACGAGTCATCAGTAGGGTAAAACTAACCTGCCTCACGACTGCCTAAACACAGTTCCCTATTGACGGGTGAGACGATCCAACGCTTGGCGAATTCTGCTTCACAATGATAGGAAGAGCAGACATCGGAAGATCAAAAAGCGACTTTATTTTTATTACAAACAAAGGCCCCAAATTTTCACTTTACACAAAAAAAATATATATATTTTTACTGAACATAAAAATTTGAAAAGTAACAAACTATTTAAAATTACGCCAAAGCCAAATAAGTATTTTAAAAAAAAATTAAATAAAAGAAAATGATAATAAAAAATAAAAACACATAATTATATCAATAATGTCAATATCATCTGAAAAAAGATGAAAGAAATAAAAGTTCCTATTTAAAAAAAGAAAGTTGATGATAACCCCTTGAAGACGAAACGTCGAATTCTAAACTGGATATCATCATTGAATAGAGCGAAAAAGTGGCAATGCAAAAGTTTTTAATAAGCACAGGAAAAAAAAATAAAATGTATTTCCGAATACTTATCTCTGGAAATGCTCGGAATTTTAGAACTTTCTAAACGACATATCGTAAGGCACATAAATGCGCAATTTTGCCCTAATTTGACAGCCACTGTGTCTCTTAAGGTTTTCAGAATTCGAGCCGCCCCGTTTACACATGGAAAATATGCGAAATATTAAAAATAATATATTGTAAGCTGCATTAAAAATCTTTTTTCTACTACCGTAAAATTCTCAACTTACCCACACTCTAAGATTCGCAAAATATACCTTTTTAATGCAGTGCGTAAAATAAATTACTTTACGCACCGTGCGTACAGTAAATCTGAAACATTTTTTTTGCATTTAGCGCGATGCGTAATAGTATATTATGATATAAGTGTATAAGAGGGCCTTTAAAGCACGGGCGACATATTTCAAAACACGACGCGCAGCGGAGTGCTTTGTAAGTCCCAAGGGCTTTAAAGGCATCTTATACACGTATATCATACGCTATTTTTTTTATTACGAATGCATCATAATCTCAAAAATGTTTTAAATATTAAACTTAAGGGATATATTGACGAATATATTAATCTGTCACATTTGACATGATCAAATGTTTCTAAAGCAACCTTTAAATAAGTAGGCGCATCATAAACAGCATTTTAATCGTTGATTATGATGCATGCGTAATAAAAAATAATTTATTTTACGTACTTGTGCGTAAAGTATATTTATTTTTTTCATAGTAAAAAAAATATATGCTACTCATGTGTAAAGTATCCTTTTTTACTCATGGGATTGTCGCCTCGGCTCGTGCGACAATATTCTCATTCATAAAAAGGGTCAAATTACACACTTGTTGCATACATAACTATTTTGGTTGGAATCTAGACTAATTGTATAATTTCCTCAAACTATTTTTCAGGTAGGTACCTATTATTATCTATTTTTTAAAAGCAACACTTTGATTAATGTTCTAGCTTTTTGTAATAATTGTAAAGCGCGGCTAGTTTAACCAGCGCACGCCTTCCTACAGCAAACAGTGGCTTATATAATTGTTGTTGAATTAAAAAGATTTTAAAGAGCAAATTAAAAACACCTTTAAATATGGCATATTTTTCTTGAGAGATTCTTATTGAAATTTCTTTCCGAGCAAACTATTCGAAAATCTACTGCTCTTAAACGATAGAATAACGGCTTGAGAGTCTCAGAAATTTTGCTCTAAAAAAGTTTGCTCAAAAAAATGCAAAAATAGGAAAATATACTATGTTTAAATAAGTCTTTAATTTGCATGTTGCAAAATTATTAATTTAACAACCTCTTGTATACGTCACTGCTTTTGTACGCATGCGCCCTCGCCCCAAAATAAGAAGGACGTGACTTTACTTAATGTTTTAAATGTGAAAATAAAAGAGATAAACACAGTTTTTATTTGTCCTTAAGGCGGGTTAACTAGGTCAAAGATTATTAAAAATAATTTATATTATTCCCGTTGCAACAGAAACATGTCTTCTAGAATCATGCGGTAAATGCAAATTTCTTAAAATTAGACGATTTAGCAGGTGTGGTAAGGCCCTTTCTTATGGTAAAATAAAAACAAAATGAAATAGTACCTTTTTGCCGGAATACAAGTTCTACGACACTGCATTATTATAATTTTAAAGATCTTTTCTGTAACTCATTTTAAGTCGATACCTCTGTCCTAAATACATGTAGTAAGAAATATATATATTTTATTATGTTTCACAGCCAAGCTGTGATATTTATTTCTGGGACACCATGCATATTTAATATTATACAGAGTATCCTAAATAATGAGCTATATTCAAAATCGTAGGTTAAATAAAGGAAAAAGTTGCTTTTTTAATGACAAATCATAACACTTTTACAGTATTGCCAAATTACATTTAGATTCGGATGTATATAAGCAAAAGTCCAAAAATGAATTCTCATAATAACTCAAAAATAACTGACGTGAGCCAAAAAAGTTATAGGAGATCAACTCCACAACATAGTGTCACCAGATTTTCAAATTGATGTTTAATATTTGAGTTATCACTACCTACTCACATTTTTAAATATTGTCTTAGATCTTATTTCATAGTTGGAGGAAAAATTAAATTTTCTACTCAATCGTGTATCGCTGGAATGTGCTTTCCTTCGTTTTGACCCGAAGACTCGGTCATCAATGATTTATTTAAAAAAAAAAAGTCTTCCAAATGGCCCTGTAAAATAACACTAATTTGGAACAGAAAATTTAAAAACTTGTCCAAAATATAATAGGTATTGTCGATGTATTATTAATTTATTTAATTATCTATTTTTCATATCATTTAACACTTATAAAGTTCCCTTTGTGTCGTAACAGATTATTTCGTGTTTATTTTTATGGAGTGCTGCACTCAGCATAGTATAATTAATACAAGAAAAAAATATATACAAAAAAAAAGTTGAATGAACAAATATTTTAAAAAAATTCTGGTTGATTAGCCAATTAAATTTCCTTTTCAAATATGAAATAAAATAATAGGTCCGTATTTAGAAATAGTAGCAGATTTCTAAATTGATGATTAATAGTTGAGTTATCACTACCTACTCACAATTTTAAATATATGCCTAGATTTTCTATTTCATAGTTGGAAGAAAAAATTTAACTTTCTACTCCTCGTGTGCTTTCCTACGTTTTGACCCAAAAAATCCGTCATCAATGACTTAAAAAAAAAATGGTATTTTAAACGGCCCTGTAAAATGACACAATTTATAATAAACTGGCGTAAAATAAATTTGACACATGATTCATAAATATTTAATTTATTTAATTATTAATTTTTCATCATTTAACACTTATAAAGTTCCCGTTGTATCGTAAGAGATTATTTCGTTTGTATTTTTTATGAAGTGCCGTACTCTGCCATATTTCCATTTTTAAAACTTTAATAAAAAATACATACTAAAAATATACAGAAAAAAATTATACAAAAAAAAACGAAATTGGATGAACAAATATTTTTAAAAATTTTGTTTGATTTTTAGAAATTTATTAAAAAATACATACAAAAAATATATTGAAAAAAATATATACCAAAAAAACAAAGTTGAATGAACAAATATTTAAAAAAAACTGGTTGATTAGTCAATTAAATTTCCTTTTCAAATACGAAATAAAATAACAGGTCCGTATTTTAAAATAGTGAGTAGATAGGCAGTTACAACTCAAACGTCAAACTTTAATTTATAAAAACCGGTAATATCACTTTGTAGAAAAGAGAAAAAAATATACAGTGTGACCAAAAAAGTATGCAACATATGGGAAACTTTTTTGTTATTGGTGTCTCAGAAATTTTTATTCTTGATAAAAGTTGGCGCTTGCCCCAAAGCAATAAATGAGTATTTCAGATTTTATGAACTACTTTTAGTGCGGGAGGAAATGTCATTTCCCGGAATTGCGTCAAGGATAAAGTACCTTAACTTATAAACAGCAAAATCTTATACGATAAAGTTCTTCCAAATTAAAAAAATAATCCAAATATGAAATTTGAGTTAAATACATCAACTTTTAAATTCTCTTTTTTTCTCGATTTTTTCCTGAACGTTACTCTACTGATGAATGTTTTGTTCTTTTGTTATTAGTTCCAATTAACTTCAAATTTTTTTAAAGATAGAAATTAATTACATAGTTGCATAGTGTTTCAAGATAAAAGCCATATTGGCGTCAGTGTGTTGCAAACACATTTAAACACTTTTGGTTCAAAATAATTGTCCACAATAATTACAAAATATAATTGGAATGACTGAATAATGATTAAGTTCATAAAATTATTGCTATTTGTTTTTATTCCAAATGAACGGCCACTCTTCAAGACCAAATATTTTATATGGCTTTCTAGGATACTTCACATATTTTACTCATCGGGTGCCAACGATAAATACATTATTAGTTGTTTCATATGAAATGAAAAGAGTTGGATCCATTCGTGATTTCGAGTGGAAAAAAATTTGTACCAAGAGTGTTTAAATGTGTTTGCAGCACACTGATACCTAAACTGGCTATATATCTGGAAAAACTGAAACATTATGTAACCATGTAACTAATTTCTATCCTAAATAAATTTTGAAGTTACTTACTAGTTAACGTTTAAGGAAAAATCGAAAAAAAAAAAGAGAAATTAAAAGATGATGTACTTAACTCAAATTTTATATTTGGATTATTATTTTTTAATTTGAAAGAACCCTTATTTATAAGATTTTGCTGTATCTTTATAAGTTAAGGTACTTTACTCTAGACGCGATTTCAGAAAACGACCTTTGCTCCTGCACTAAAAGCAGTACATAAAATTTGAAATACTCATTCATTGTTTCAGGGCAAGCATCAACTTTTATCAAGAATTATATTTTCTGAGTAACCAATAATAAAGAAGTTTCCCATATTCCCATGCATTCTTTTTGGACACACTGTAAATTATCCTCAATGAATTTTTTTTTGGCTCAGATCAGCCATATTCAAGATTACTAGAATTATTTTCGAGATTTGCCTTATCTCTCCTGGTATTTCAGAAACTAATATATACCCAAGGATTACCCTGACCATTTTTTTTGACATTCATGTATATATTTTTTAAATATTTAGCAAGAACTTACCTTTTTGTATTTCTACAATTAATTGGCCACGGTTTAATTTAAAAACATTTGAGAACAGAACAAAAATATGATGCAAAATTATAAACACACAAAAAATGATAAACTCGCATGCTATAAACCCAATAAATATGCACGGAGTGAACTCGCCGTGTTGCCAAGTTAATTGATACTATATTATCAAGAGACTAGAATGTCCACTCTCAGTCGGCACTTTTGATGTAGCGCTTACAAAGGCGAGATGCCGAAATGCTGGGGGTGGGGCTTAGAGTGAACCTTCTAGTCTATTGTTAATGTTTGGTGTCCCAGTCGCTCAGTTTTTAAATTCACTTTTTCCGTGTAAGGATTTTTTGAACAGCTGCTGGAACATATATGTCCCCTAGAGGAGTTAAAAGGCTATTATAGGCAGGTGCGTAGGAAAACGAGAATTAGGTACTACGCATATGTAATAGTCGAAAGAAGGTTGTAAAATTGGACTTTTCTCAGCTTCTCTGATGTTTTATTTTATTCCCTTCTAAATTTCAAAACGGACATGTTGTTACATTATCTCAAAAATATTTTGTAACCATTTCCATATTGCTTTGGTTTAATTAGATTTCAAAATGTATCTTTTTAAACATCAACGATACAGTGAAATATTTTATATAAAAACTCTTTAAAACGATAAATGATTATATCCCAGACTAAAAAATAACATGTTTACTGAATGGAAATTACTTAATCTAAAAGTGCGCCTATAAATATCTGAAAAATAGTTAGAGGATATTATTCATATTAAACATCGTTTTAAGGTTTTACGGTCGTTTAAATTTAGGAATTTCGATATTTTTATCTATATTACATTTAAATTGATTCTAGAAAGTCCTCTAATAAATGGGTTTGAGCTTTATCTGTACTTTTGCAAATAACAGAAATAAAACTAGCACTTAATCAACTCCAAACGTTTTAAAATGTAGTTGATATTGTATCTCATATTCCGGTAAAAGCAAAACCGTTATTGCGCGAAATGGAAGATAATAAACACTTTTTAGATAATAGTTGTTAATATAATTACGTTAAAATTACAACGAATTTAGCTGTATACATGACGTAAATTCCATTAAAAGCCCATTTTCCATGAAACATGCATTGCCATTCATTATAGTATTCAATCCACTCGTAAATGATAACGACATTCCTATTTAGCTAGATATTAACAAAAATTTAGGTTGTAACATTTTGTAACATTCTGGCAATAATTTACTAACTACAAGTAAATAATAGCATATACCTAGGTTATAATATGATAAACATTTCCCCAATTGTATAATATTAGTGATTTAAAAATGTGATCGATGTATATATTATGTAAAAATGGGAATGTATATTTATTATTTTTTGAACTGCTACGAATTTATCCCTTGATTGTACCTCTACCTAGGAAAAAGTGAGGCTAATTATTTATTTTGACAGCAATTGTATTATTTTCTGCTGCTAAACCTTTTGCTAAAATACAAATTATTATTTGATATGTTCAATTCTACTTGCAAACTTGCAAATCGGTCTCACCATATGCATAAAAATCCTCAAACTGAGTTAAAATTTAGGGAAATTGTTACATTTTCAATTTTTTGTGTGGATATAAGGTTAATTAAAATGTATATACAGGGCTATAAAATGAGAACTAGAAATGTGTGTCACTCTATTATTTTGAGAAATGTTATTGTAAGCTAAACACATTTGTTCGTGAGTGTTTAGACCGCATGATACGAAAAATAAATAAAATAAATGAGCATGGAATAAAAAGGACTTAGCTAAAATTACGTTACTTCTTGCATATTTAAAGGCAACATAGAATGTTACATTTGCATTTTATTGCACAAGACGCTATTTGAACGAATTATTCCCTGGGAAATGAATAGGTTTATTTTCCAGATTTGCTCCCATGGACTTTCTTTGGGATTATATTTAAAATTGTTAAGGCTTAATTTTATTGAATGAAAAGGTGCCAATTTCTAAAAATTTAATTAATTTATTAAAACAAACTTTAAAAGATACTCAGGTTCTATGGGTTCCAAGTGTTCTAATAATGTTTGATAAAGTTTAGATGAAAATTATAGTCCCAATTACAAAAAGAGAGCATTAAATCTGAAAAATCCAATGCTCAGCGAGATAATAATTCCCTTTTCCAAGGAAGTCAAATACCTAGGTGTCACTTTTGACCAAGGTAAGACTTGAAGACCGCATCTTAGCAAGGTCACTCAGAAAGCAAGAATAGCACTGGGCAGATGCAGGCGACTGTGCGAGAGAAACTGGGTGCTGAGCCCCGAATTGAATATCTGGTTGTACAAAAGGGCTGGCATATCTGCGTGTCGGGAGCGATGAGAACAACCCCAACTGCAGCAATGGAATTCCTGCTAAATCTACCTCCATGACATTATCCTCGTACAAGGGAACGTAAGAATGGTACAATGCCGGCTCAAGTCGACAAGCCCATCATTAAATGGGAAAGAGCCACAAGCTGGAGACTCGAGGACAGCGTGGAGATCAAATGCCATCAGATGAAACAACCCCCTCCTATGGGTTTGATAGACTCTTCTCAGTAGCAATTGTAGGTACAGAAGAATGAGATAGGGGCTTCGTATAAAAGCGAACCAAGCATGGTATACCGACTGCTCTAAGTCCAGTAAAGAGGTGGGAGCCAGGGTCCATGGACCAAGGACAAATATCTCCCTCCATAAGCATGTGCAGTCAAGCCATAGTGTTCCAAGTAGTGGTCACGGCAATTCAACACTGCGCCATGGAGATAGAGAAATTGAACATTAGCAAAAGGAGAGTAGTCCACGTCAAGGCTTTGCTGACTCCGAAGTCAGGCCGCCTTAAAAGCAGTTAACGCGCACAAGGTCAGATCTAGACTAGTTAAAAACTGAATAAGTGCCCTTGAAGGTGGTAACAATAAGCTCACCATTGCATGACATGAAGGCCATCGAGGCAACGAAGAAGCCGACAAACTTGCAACACGTGTCATGCGAGTGTGAAGCTTTCTGCAGGCTCAGGTATGCAGCAATTAGATACCAAACCAGGATCTGGAAGGCACATGGAGGAGCCGGTACTTCACTTGTGGAGTCTGATTAAGAAGACTAGACTGGATGAGGTCCTCTAAGCATCGTTCGGAGTGCTACAATAAACCTCCATAGGTTGCAGTTGCAGAGGCGGGTACCAGCGCCAACTCCCTTCAATTCTATTCCATTCTATTCTGTGGTCTTGTTCCTTCCAGAACCAAAGTTGTCTTTAGAACGTGCTCTTCAAATATTGGGAAGAAAGAAATAACTAAAGTTATATTTGACAACATTATATAATATATAAGATTCGAGGTACCGAAAAAGTATATTATTATATAGGGTTTTTCTACACTTTGTCGACTACTTCAATTACTAACTTCCCATATAGGCAAAGGCAATTGGTTCTATTAGTTAGATTGCTTTTGTAAAATTGTATATCAAGTAACCGATACTTTCCTGTAGGAATAAGGTCTTTATCTCTTCTTCTTTATCTGCCTAAAGTATTAACTAAAAGAAAGTCTAACAATTCCATAGGCAAACCAGGGTATAATGGGTAAAGACAAAAGATATTGGATATATATGCTTGTCTATCTAATGCCATAAGCATCAATTTGCAAAAAATAATTTAAGAGGTAAGATGCGATTGCGGTAAAATAATGTAGTCAGGACCACGTGCAACATTATGCCCTAATTAAAACAATTTCCTGTAACGCCACGCGCGAACTCTAAGTTTAGTTTAATTAGTATTTTCTACATATTATAAATCTCCAATTTAATGACCGAAAACAAGGTGAAAAAGCATCATCTTTCTTTCTTAGTTCTCCCATTAAAGTAGAGTTTCTCAAAAAAATCAAGTCACATAGCTAAACTTTCCATTGTAAAAATGTATTTTGCAAGCTTGCATATTGAAATTAATCGGCATATTAAAATTATTTTTTCTGCTGCTGTGTTTGTATAAAAATAATAATAATGATAATTTTTGTCATTTAAAAACTAAATAACAAATTTAAAAAAATAATTTCAAACAAAGCTGGTGGGCACTGACACCTATTATTTGGTACATGTTGTATGAGTTACCACTCTGTAGGAATATTGATCTCCTTACGAAGAAAATAGGTTTAAGTTAAAAAAAAAATATGGCAGGAACGAAATTGTTAAAATTACTGTAACAGAATACTGTTTAACTTAACTGCATAATTAAGAAGAGTTTTACGGGACAGTTGAGATGGAAGTAGGTAAAATCAATAAAGTAGATTGCCTTGACAATATTTTTAACAAAAATATAAAAAGTTTCAAAAATTTAACGTAGTACCAAAAACTTCAAGGCTTTTACGATTATAATAGAATTATGTTACTACCAACAACTTTATAACAAAGTACAATAAATTTATTGATTTCATAATGTTCATCAGTCTCATTATTAGCCTCCATTATTTCTTTTTCACAATAGTTGCTTGGATTAGCTAATTCATCAGTATATTTTGTTTCATCACTTTTAATGCTGATAGCCTCAGAATCAACTTCGCTGTCATTTTCAACCTCTGTAATTAGTTCTCCCGAGCTGAAGATTGTCGATATCTATTTCCATATTTTTCTCCCTATTTTTTCCACTCCTAAATCCTGATTTCTCAAGGATCTGTACAAAAGCTGAAGACCAATCTTCCCAGTTATTTTGAATTTACCTCTGGAGGTGGTAGCAATCTTTACAGGACCTCGTCACGAAGCCGTATATTAAACTTTCTTTCACGTTTGCACCCAGTGTTAAAATTGTTTTCTTCAGAAGGTGCAAAAACTCACTTTTTGAAAAAACTTCTCCGCGTCTTGTTTTCCATTCTATCAGCACGTTTCGCCAGGCATTTTTTATAAGGCGGAAGAACACGTCAAACGGCTAGCAAATCTGCGTAGATTTCGGGGAAGTAACACAAATTCAATGTTATTTTAAATGCAGCCTTCTATTACATGCATAGAAATGTGACTCGATAAGTTATCGCCTATTAAAATCTTCTTTCCCTCCAATCTTCGTAAATAAGGCAACGCTATAGATCTAAGCCAGGCTTCAAAAGTAACCTGATCGAACCAACTACTTTTGATACATTATAATCTGCACAATCTACTCCATTTTCCGGCCATGTCGGACATAAGTTCTGGGCTTTGTATACAGTAAAAGAAGGTAGCAGATCTCCGGATCCTGAGCCTGCTATCATAACAAAAATGTTGGATTTAGAAGTATCAATAATGCTGTTTGCATGCATGCTTTGATCCTCGCTTTGTTATAACTTTCAGTTGATCAGGATCGCAAAAGTAGGTTTCATCAAAATTTACAACGTTTTCTGGTCAAACATCCCTGATGGTTATTGCTAATTCATCAAAATATATTTCTACTGTTTCGTAGTTCACCTGAGCTCTTGCACTTTATATTTTTACTTAGTCTAGTTGGCAGTCTGTCGTTACGTCTAATAAGACCTATAACCTAATCTATGCCAGGGCGATTATCTTTGAATCGAATTTCTACAACACATTTACGATTAAGATATTATGATCTGACTAATTTTCTTATATCACGAAAAGTAGGTGGAAAACCCCAACTAGCAGCCTTTATTAGCCCTTCTTCCAAAATGTTCTCTACCGCATTGGAAAATACTCTAGGACGCCCAACTTCATCTGCATGTTTATTTCTTAAATGGTCACTTAAAGTCGACTTTGGAACCCCGAACTTTTTAAGCGCCCATCGTATGCTGTTCTTCTTTTATCTTACCTCTCGTGCTGCCTTTTCTAAATTTTCTGGTTCATAGTGCCTGTACGGTATCTTTCTTTTATAGTTGCGAACCATTTTTGAGGTGTCCAAAGTTTCCATGGAAATTTAAATTTCTTAATGTTTTTCCAATAAAAAAAAATCAGGGAAGATTTTTTGTATAGAAAACGTTTTTACGGTGTAGATGATGAGGGAGGTTTTACAGACATCGAGCAAATTGAAAATTTATTTACTCAGTTTCTCGCAACAAAATGAAACAGTCGCGCGCAAAGTATTCATTAGGCGGTCCGCAAACACTGATCTAGGCCGCGAACGTAAAACACTTGATCAAGGTCGCCAGGTTTGGATGGGGCTTATAGGATTCTAAAACACACGCCAGCTGTCCAAAGTTGGCCTACCTGTCCGGAGTTACCCCGACTTACGGTATATTTTAATACAGAAACTGAAATAAAATCCAGGTTGATGAGTAACCCATTTACAAGTAACAAGGTTTCTTAAAGGCAGCAACTCCTCGAATTCCATAAGTACTTCTGAAAGTACAGGGATTGTTCCATTGAACAAAGGTATTTTTGAGGATTGATCATGTATGTGCTCCTGCCTTAAAGCATTACTAAAATAAAAATTAGTATGCTCTTATAGATATTCGACAAGAAAATCTTAACGTAGCGGATTTTGAGAGTAGAAACACTTAAATGATCTTCCTCATGATGTAAATATGTTCTACATTGTTGTGGAGGATTCATTATCACCTTGGAATTGATTGCCTTTGGCACAAGTGCAAGTTTAGTATACTTAATCGTCATCGGTAATAACAAGTGAGTTAATGGAACAATTTTCTCCCCTTTTAAAGCTACAAGAGAAGAAAAAGATAAAGAGCGCATGGTAAAACAGATGTAATTAATTCGACCCCAGACCTAATAGAAACTAAAACAGAAGCATTGGAGAAAGAATGAAGAAAAGCTGAAAATATAGCAAAAAGAAAAATGGACACAATGATAGTAAAAGAGATA
The DNA here is from genome assembly GCA_016904865.1 of Pissodes strobi. Classification (NCBI taxonomy): domain Eukaryota; kingdom Metazoa; phylum Arthropoda; class Insecta; order Coleoptera; family Curculionidae; genus Pissodes; species Pissodes strobi. The sequence continues at coordinate 47,454 of MU188425.1, read as the reverse complement.
GTGAGAAAGGAATATTCCAGTGAAGACTCAGACCCCGCTTGTTTGAGTGAACTGTACTCCTGATCTTGCCCTAAGGAGATATGAAGACTGTGCTAGATATATAATAATGGGTGGCACACTGAACGTGGTAATGATTGTGTTGCCTGCTGATAAACTCTCCTATTGTAGTTGTAGTTTAAAGAATAACGCATTAAATTTGGTCATTTTCTATGGAGACCATCATAGGAAAGCTTATACCTATAACGGCCCTCTAGTGTTTTTCTTTTCGATTATAGATTTTTTTTGAGTGTGCTGTTTTCAAACGTCTCTTTTCAATATTTTCAATTCGGTATATATTCTGCATTTCTGTAGATTTTACTTAACAGGGGGCAGAGAGAAATATCGTTTTTCTATTCTGGGAAAACAATAGTAAAACAGTCTTCCGCATAATACCGACTTTTTGTTGACACCAAATATTAAGGACACATACAACAGTACCATAAATGACTAAGCCCCAATCAATTTGATATTTTCGCATACTCAGTGGCTCCCTTAGATTTGCACCACGTGCGTTCATTTTCGTTCGGTTTGAAAGTTCAATCTTATTCTTTACCCACGAAATGACTGATCGAGTACGTGATCCCGTTTGTGTTCCCGCGAACCAGCTGTCTCATAAAGTTATTTATAGATCGAGCTGGCGTATTAAGGGTAATTTGGTGTTTTTGTGTGAAAATAGGGCATACAAAATTTTAGCGCGATGAGTAAGATGTGAATTGATAAAAAGTAACAAATATGAGATAATAAATAACGAGTTGCTATTTAGATTAAAAAAAGAATTCCAATATTAACAATAAAGTAAGTATATTGTATTAAAACTCTGGATCAGGATGAAAAATTGCAGTAACTGGATAGCCAGGAGAATTTGAATTTAGAATTGATAGAGATCCTTACAAAGAAAGTGGACATTGAGAAGCCGTAACGGAAATATCAAAAACGAAATTGATTATATTCTCACCGACAAGTGAGAGATATGTACAGACGTCACGGTTCTGAACAAATTCGACACAGGTAATGACCATAGAATAGTAAGAGCTACTTTCAGAACTAATACCCAAGTTGAGCGCACTAAACTGACACGGAAACGCGGCTACGCATCAATAGAAGAAATTACAGAGGAAAAAAATAAATACCAAGAGACACTGAGTAAGAAATTTTCCACTACGTCAATGGAAAGCATGGAGATAAATACCTTAGCACAAAAAATTACAGAAAGTATTCAAACAGTATCAAAGCTATATGCATGAGATCAAGGCAGAAAACATCAAAGCTCAAACCGAAAACGGTCGAACTGATGGAGAAGCGGAGAAATACAAGCAGAGAATCAGGTGAATACAATCAATTAAACAAAGTCAACCACAAAGAAATGCGAAAAACTTAAGATAACATAACATCAAATTGATTCAAAATACAATAGAAGGTAATAAAAACATGAGGGTATTACGATCGAGGATATCGAGGGGTACGGTCAAAATTCGTAAAACGAGAAATAAACAAGGAATGGTCGTGAACATCAAGAGCAAAATCAAGAGTGTGATTCAAGGTTTTCATCAAGATCTACACAGTTCAACTACTCCAGAACCAAGAAATCATTATGCATAAGTGATCATGAACAAGGGCTCGGGAGACCTTCCTTATAAATGATGTTGGCCAGACAAATGAACAGCAGAAAATCACCCGGAGATGATTGAATAACAACTGAAATGATTAAAATGGGTTGAACTGTATTGGGGGAGGCAATCAGAATACTTCTTAATAATTACCGGCACCAAGAAAAGATCCCCAAAGCATGGCAGGACGCAGAGGTTATTTTGCTATTCAAGAAAGGCGATACCGCCAATATGGAAAACTATCGACCAAAATCTCCAGTCGCATTTTTACAAACTTTTCACAAAGATTATTACAAACCGTCGGGCAAAGAAATTCGATTTTTGCCAGTCAGTTAAACAGGTTTCCGAAGAGGCTTCAGTACAATAGACCACCTACAAACAATTCACAACCTAACCGAGAAAAGTGTTGAATATAATATATATTCCTCCATATGGCGATTATAGACTACCATAAGCAATGGATGCAGTCAGAATAGATATAAGATATTCTGCCCTCATAAAATACATCTACGAAAATGCAACAATGCAGGTTGCAATCAAAGACATATAAAAGAAGAGTAGGTCATTCATAAATTACCAAATGTTTGCATGCCAACATTAGAAATATTAACGTGAAGAGGGGATAAAATAAAGAATGAAAAGCAATGAAGATGGCGGCCGAAGCGCGCCAAAGATTTCATTTATGTTTAATTTATGTACGCTCACAATGACGCGCCTGGGCCATGTTTCTCCAGGCGGGCGGCGCACCATAGGCGTAACATTTGAGGGGACACCTGTTTAAAGTCAAGGTAACATTTAAATAAGCCTGCTGTCAAGCAGAAAATAATAAGCCATCACAAAAATGAAAATGACTAGACAGAAAAAATAATTTATTAATATTGAAATGCGCATACTCAAAAAAAAGTTTTAGTCAGAGTTCGGGAGAAAACCAATTTACGTTTAATTGATAATTGATTAGGGGATTAATAGAATAGAATAGAATGGAATATTTATTAACGCTTTTAGCATATATAAAAAACAGACACAAAATACTGCACAAGAACTTGCAACTAATTAACAAGTAGGAAATAAATTATTAACAATAAAATATAAAATATATTCAGTATTATGTGATATAATTTGTAATAATATATATACCTAGATGGTAAACAACAAAAGAAAATATTTAATCACCCAGATTAAAACACACAATCAGTTAGGTTTTGTAAGATTCCATAATTTTTTTTTAATTTATTACATTATTTTGATATTAATGAAATCTACAGTTTTTTATTTCTATTTTCATTTGCCAATTTTGATATTCGACATAAGGAATGTTAGTCCTATGATATGTAACAAATGTGTGTGAATTTCTAACAGATCTTCGTGGACGATGGACTACCACCAGCTGCAGTAATTCCAGAGAATTGATCATATTATTATCTATTTTAAATAAAGAACCTAAATAAAATATTGACGTCTAGAATCCAAAGTGCGAAAGGTAGCATTATATCATCACAGTTACATTATATGTTATACCCAACTTATATGCAATAAATCTAAGATTTTCTTGCACTCTTTCAACTTAATTTTTACTGGTAGAAAAGTATGGACACCATATTGGAACTGCATATTCCACTACAGATCCAACAATAGCAGAAAATAAATCTTGCAACATATATTATTGAAATCTTTCAAAGTACGAATCATAAAACCTAATATTTGTAATGCACTGTTTACAGCCATCTGTATACTATCCAAAAAGTTCAATTTAGAATGAAACCGATTGCCTAAGTCCTTAACCAAGAATATTCTTTCTAAATTAGCAGAATTAACATTATAAGTGCAATGGATAGGATTCTCTTTCCTAGTAAAGGAAATAACTCTACATTTTTCGATATTTAAGTATAAATAATTTTCATTACACTATTCAAAAAGTTGATCGATGACATGCTGCAAATCTTCTGTATCTTTTAAACAATTTATAATTTTAATTCGGACGGTTTAAGAGAGAGAATTTCGATTTGTATTTTTACAGGCTACCTGATACATTTCATTGCTGCCAAAAAATGTCAAAATATGTAAAAAAAAATTAGCAGCTAACAGTACTTAAATTTTATCTGGCAGAATAGCTCCTAAAAAGTTAAGAGGGAAAGGGCAAACCGTAATCCTGTTAACTGTTTGGGTTTTATGACATGTCAAAGATGAAGAATTGTCAGTTTTAAAAACGCCTCCATGTTGCTTTGAATGGTAATAGAACCGTCTAATATTATGAAATCAAAAAGCACTCAATGATACGTTTGAAATGAGGTATCGCAAGACACACCTTTCTATTTAAAAGTTCCAACATGGCGCTCGTCCGCCATTTTAACCATTGCTATTTGGTACGCCTACATTTTGTAACATTTTGTAACAAACAAAAGAGCGGTTTAAAGTTAGTTAGGGGGGAAGGAGGAATAGTATACACGCGCACTGTTTTCTCATATACATGCTTTTAATATGACGGCCATCCTCTGTTCTTTTATACAGCAATGTGTAAAAATGGATTAGATCTTTATTTGCATAAGAAAATTCCAACAGTATATTGTGCAACAAGTGTTAAACATAACACTTTTCACGCGAGTGTGAAGTTTAATAGCACGAGCCGTGGGCTATTTTCACACGCGTTGCATACTATACTTTTTCTACGACTGCAAATAATATTGATATTATATAATATTTATGATAATATATCAAGCATCTTTAAATTAAAATATTTATAGTTTACAAAGACCATACAAACACCTCTACAGCAATTTGTGTAACTAGTTGATGAGTAGGTATTGAGATGCCAGGGCTGGGACAACGCCCTACTGGGGGGTGGGGGGTGGTTTGAAGTCTTAAAATTGGCCCTCTTTTTAGAGATTTGGGAATGTGACCTCTGAGGGCGAAGCTCTAAAACGGAGACGAAGACCTTTAATCTAAATACGTGAATAAGCGTGTGAAATGTGCAGTTTTCAAGAGCAGTTGATAGTGCGTTTTTTCTATTTTCAGGGGCAGTCGTAGAAAAAAGTATTTTTCATAATACCTCCGTTGGGGTTTGGAGCCTTCGGCAACACGCACTAAAGCAGAGTTTTATCCACAATACCGAAACAGAATTTTAAATTTTTAAATTTTTTAAGTTGAAACTTAATACGGAGCCCTCTATTATATTCAAGTCCTAGCAAAAGAGCTGAAACGAAGAACTGCTGCAATGGCTTGCTTTATAGATTATGGAAGGGCTTTTGACAATGTCAAACACAAACAGCTAATTAACCCACTTCAAAAACATGGCTTGATAGCAGATATATTGGCATAGTTAAAACATTTTAGCTCAAATGAGCTGTGAAGTCCTCACTTCAGAAAGAAATTAGTTTATGACTTACACCTGGCAGGGATATGTTCCTCCTCCTCTTCTATTTAATATTTACTTCGTGGAAGATATTAGTGAAGGTAACAGAAAAATATAGAGCAACGTTATGTAGACAGACGACAATGTTATTTTGGCAAACAACTTTTAAAAAATACCAAAGTTACTAAAAGGGGTTAACCCAACCGGCCAGAACTATGAGGTTACACTCAACACCATTGATATGGTAATAGCCAAAGTTGAGCTAACAATCAATAACCATCATCTAGAGTACATTGTTTGAAATATCTAGGCTGCTGGTTGAATGCGAAATAGAATGTATGCTATGGAATTAAAACGAGACTCGAAATGACCAGAAGCATCTTCTATACACTAAAAGCAAGCAAGCTTTTTCCTGACGTGACTTATTGGCAAATACTAACAGGTTATCGATAAAAGAACAATCACAACTTTTCGACTGACTTGTATCTCCAACCGTTATCACTTCCAAGACTGGACCTGATGAAGAACAGGCTCTATCGGATCAAACATATCTACCAAAACTGTCATAATGGACCTCCCTGAATCTTATATGTTCAACTCGTAAAGGAAATGGAAACATGTTTTCTCCAAGATGATAGGCAATGCCTCCAACAACTGCAAATATTTACGCGGGTTAGTTGGAAGATTAAGCCTTAGATAAAGCAAAGGCCTTAACTTTGGAGCAGGCATAACAAAACTCCAAGAATCTTCTTCCCTCAGCAACAACCTTAGACCTTTCATCAAATTTATATGGAAATAAAAACTGCCATTTATCGTTTCTAGGTGACTTGGCTCAGATTACTCAAACAATATGATTATGAAAATAGTTCTAACCCTATGAAATAATTATCAGAACACACTTAAGTAGATAATTTGTACAATCAAGTGATACCTACAGATCAATGGTTATTCCATAAAACTAATAGAGAGGTACTTGAGCAGCGCAAGAACAGGATGAGATAGATTAAAGAAGAAAAAGAGCGATATCCTATGGTTAACATTTCATATAGCAAAGGTCTTTCCGAGAGAATTAGAAGAACTGGACTGCACTACCAAAGTATGCAACTCTTAAAGAGCCACCTGACTAAAATCAAACCTACCAGTCCGAAGGATACAATAACTGTATCTACGAGATCCCTTACGGTTGTAAGGGATTATATCATTTCGATATTCTTTCCCAGTCTTTCCAAAACTGTGTCGTTTCGTAGTATATTGGCCAATAGCATTTTTAGAAGGCGTCAATAGCACCACGACTCAAGTATGGAGCTAAAAATACACGCTTTTAATCCATATATGGGCACCGAGAGATTTGGGGTAATCGCAAACGTAGCTTCAGATGAAAATCTATGCGGCAAAGCACCTTGGTAATCATTTTGATAGTTGTCCTTGCTCTATTTTTGTCTAACTTCAAAAGACTTGTAAAAATTTTTGTTTATTAAGGAGCCTAGATATTATTTATAATTTCATAAGTGCCCTCTTCTTTTGTTACGAAGCCAAGTCATCTTTTTCCTCCCCATTCCTCTCCTGCCCTCAATCTTGCCTTCGATTATCAACTGTAGGAGCCTATACTTTTCGTTACGCATGATACGCCCTAAATAGGCCTTTTTTATTTTCTTGACTGCACTGAATAACTCATGTTCTCTGTTCACACACCTAAGAACTTCCTTGTTTGTCGCTCTCACTGTCCATGGTATCTTGGGGATTCTGCGATACAGCCCCATCTCGAAGGCCTCCAATTTGTTGATACTACTCATCTTCAGGGTCAAACCTTCCACACCATGGGGAAGCACCGACCAAACATAGCATTCTGTGAACCTTATCCTCAGGTCGATATCAATGTCCGAACAGGTAAGCACACCTCTAAACCTCAGGAATGCTTGTCGGGCTTGCTCAATACGGCTTTTTATTTCTTTGTCCGATGTCCAGTCTTCGAAGAGCCGTGCATGTTCCCAGGTATTTGAGTATCTCTACCCTTTCAGTAGGCCCAGCCCCAAATGTTATTGCGGAGTTTGCGAATGCATTTAGGTTTCTGGAGATGACAATTAATTTCGTCTTTTTGGTATTGATTTTTAGACCCATATTTACCATTTGATATAGATCGTCTATATTATGGGCTAACAAGACCGCATCATCGGCATAACGGATGATTTCAAATGAAATGCTTCCATATAGATGATCATTTTCTTCTTATTTTTGTCTTGCATCTTCAATCTGACTTCCATAATCTTTTTACTTACCTAATTCAGCAAACACTGCTACTCAGCGTCGCTCCTTGCTTGTAATACTATATAATCTGCAAAGCAATTACTTTCGATAGATTCAGATCAAAATCCATGCAGCAAAGCACCTGGCTCTTAACCTTGAAAGTTGTCCTTGACTGCTATATTTTTGTCTTATTTAAAGGAATTGTCCAAATTTTATTTATTATAGAGCCCAGATATTTATGATTCCATGAGTTCCCAATTTCAAATGAAATGCTTCCTTGTAGATTGTCATTTTCTTCTTTCTTTTGTCATTCAACTTCAGTATGACCTCCATATTTTTTTGACTCACCTAATTTAGCAAACACTGCTACTCGGCTTGCTCTTTGCTAGTAACACTATGTCGTCTGCAAAGCGATTATTTTTAATAGCCTCGCTATTTACGTCAATTTTTCTCCGCACGTCCTGCTAAAGCTGCGCTAAAGAAGTTTTCGTACAGCGGATTGAATAGTCATTTTCATTTCTTCGATTACTCAGTTACAACTATTTCCAGGGTGAGCTTACAATTATTCTACGAAATCAAAGGCCTTTTCATAGTCTATGGAATATGCGTACATAACCACTGTGCTGTGCTTCATATTTATTACCCGCTGAGACTTTGAGCAACTACATCCTTGTCAGCCAAAGTCTCTCTTATACCAGCACCACTACGATCCTCGAATTGAGTCTCCCCCAGCCGTGCTTCATATTTATTATCAATAAATTCTCACCTTTGTGTCTTTAAGATCCTTTCATTACGTATGCGACAAGTCATTAACGATATTGATATATGTAGTCACGGTGTGTTTTGGAGGTATTTTTCTGGTAATGATTTTGTCAGAAGGAAATTGGGTGCAACAATCAAAAATTCGCTGCATTTGTATGCATAATTATGATCCAAAAGCATGTGTGACCAAGAAATTTTAATAAAGGTAGAATTTAATTAATAGTTCCCTCAAACTACTTGTTTTGTCAGATTTCATACATTCTTTCTTTCATCTTTAAGCAACAACTTGCAATAACAAGCAGTCAAGCCAAGCACACGAGATTTACATTATACTCATTGATTTTCATAAGCGGCAAGATGCTGTCATTTTCATAAAGGATTTTGAGTTGACGTAAATGCAAACATCGTTGAACGCGAAATGTGAGTTAGTGTTAGTCTGATAGTCTGTTAAATCTCGTGTACAATTTGCTCTTGAGATGTATTCGCTCATTTACGTCTATTGGCAATGCAATCTTGAAGATGATGTGTAATAATTTTGTCTCTATATTTTATATTAAAAGCTTTAGCATCTATTCTAATCCCTTTGAGGCCTGGGTAATATATAAAGTTTCTTAAGTATATTTTATTTGAAGGCAACTTGTGATTAATTGGTCTGTAAAGCGACTTCTTCCCTGCTTGTCTGAGTGCAAAATAGCGTGGTCCAGGTTGTAAGAGAAACGATACATTTCAGCATCGGATTTAGGATTTTATTATATTGAATCAGACCGTTGGGTTCCCAATAATAGATTCTGATTAGGAATCTGATACCAAAATACACCCCTGGATGCTCGAAAGAGGCATAATACTGCAAATATTTAGGTAAAATTCGATTTGAAATATATTTCAAACTACCAACTATATCAACCTGTAGTTTTAGAGGGGATATTACAAGACAGAAAAACTGTCGAATTTTCATTCTTTCTGAAAATTAAGACAAGTCTTGGATAAAGTGCAAAAAAAAAACATTTTTTTTCATATATTAGATATGCGGAATAATTATTGATTAGAGCCTCTTTTTAAAGGCGAGATTCCAAAATTTGGAGCAGTATTTTCGAAACGGCTCTTTGCGTTTTACTTTATTTTTATTATTATTTCGGATACTGCTTTATCAAAAACAGCATCAATGAAGAAAATATAGAATTAAAATGTAAAGTTTTTACTGCAACAATAAAAAGTAAAATAAGGGATAAAAGTAAACGAGAGATAAGAATTAAAAGTAGCAAAAAAATTGACAAAATTATAATACCTTATGTCAAATATAAATCAAATCTGTGAAGAACCTTTAAAACATAATTTTCATTATAATAATAATTACTGTAAGTAACTTATATACCTACTCCACCACAATTGGCGAAATTGAATGATAAATTGATCTGTTCATTACCTTTTCCTTGAATGGGGATTCTACTCGCTTTTTGCACTACCAACCGTTGTGGATTTGTCTCCAAAGGACTTTTGAAAAATGAGTCTCCGTATCATTATTGGCTTGACTATTAATGCCAGAAGTAGTAGCCTTGTGCGCAGTAATGCTGTAACCTGCTCAGAGAGACATTTTGGTGATTTAGAGATCTTTCCACATAACTTTAAGCTATAGTAGCAGTTTTCCAATTTCCATGCTTCCTGTGCTGATTTAAATTGGCCCCGAAATATACTAGAAGAGAGGAGAATTTCTCCTCAAGCACTGGGGGGCATACAATTCCGCATCTGGCAAGTTCAGAAAGTTCAGAAATTTCATATTTTCTCCGAAGGATTATGAAACGCCTTTTCCGTTTCTATAATGTACAAAAAACCATTCCCTGTTCTTATCATTAAATGCATGATATTTATTTGGTAACTCTTGAAGTTGATCTGCAACAAAAATTCATGACTTTTTGGGGTTGGTACCCAACGTTCTTTCTTTTCAGAAATGCCGGTGGCTTTGGAAATTTGCTGATATCTAGATCATTTTCTACAATTATCTTATATTTCACCGGTCATAATGTTGAAGAATTGAAAACCTTCGATTCCTCTAGAAACTAGAGCTGCATGTTTTTTTTATTATAATTCCCGACGTTTTTTTTCTGCCACTCTAGCCTTTAACTCTTTTAAAACTATTTGGTTGATATAGTTGCCTTGATTTTTCGGTTTAAACTTCTATTTTGGTCTGTTCAACGCGGCTTGCATATCCATGTTCACTTTGAATTATTATTGACATTTAGAATGGAATTCCGAAGTTCTCCATGGTAACCAATTCCAGAGCTCCGTTTACGAGCTGCAATCAATCATGTGGTCACCAGAGAGCTTTTTGACATTTTGCGTTTAGTTAGAGTACTTGCAAGGTCCAAAGAGGCCACGAGAGATAGCAGAGGTGTCAAAGAAAAATCCGCTACGAAATTTAACTAGCAAAGGAAAAATTAATTGGGAGATTATGTGACAAAGCTGAACATTAGGTTTGCCCCGGAGATGGTATGGGATGGTAGCGGGGTCGCTCGGCAAGATTTGCCCTTCGACACGTCGACTACAATTAATTTTTTCTGTATATCCTTCTATATTAGGTACACGAAAATTCCAATCTCTTTCAAGAACTTCAGAATATTTCGAGGGTTGAGCTTTTGTGGATCTCCCGCCGCCACAAGGGCATTTTCGAGATGCCTCAACCTATGACCAGTCAGAGCCTGACATTCGCAGTGTAGGTGTTCTGACATTGCAGCCATAGTTTGGCAGAATCTGCATTGTTAGTCAGTGGTTTTCCCGATTTTCTTGAGGTGGTATCTCCAAGGGCCATGCCCAGTGAGAAGGTCTACGACCAGATTTGTCTTATTTTGTGTAGCTTGAGGAGCTTTTTGTGTAGTTAGGCGCATGAGAGTCTTTTGGCCTGCTCTGCCCAGGTACAGTAGCCCAATGTGTCTCTTTCCGCCTTTTCCCCCAATTTCTCATTTCAATCATTACGTGCCGTCTAGTGATGCCACGTAATGGTTCAGACCCATAAAAGATCAGCAGCTTTGTTGCCTTCCACATCCTTGTCCCCTGGTACCCACATTAGGGTCAGTCTGTTTCTGTATGCCAGTTAAGCTGCAGCTATCCGACAATCCCACATTAGCCGGGAGTTGATTCTGCTAGATGGTAGCGCTTTTAAGGCTGCTTGACTATCTAATAGGATATAGATCTTTGCACCTCTAAGACCTTTTTTGGCACATTCAGAGATGGCTATAGTGATACCATTTAGTTCGGCTTGAAAGATGGTGGGAGTATTGCATAGATGCAGAGATTCGACACCTAGAGCCGTAAGCTCCGGATCCCACTCCTTCTATCATCTTTGATCCATCTGTGCACCAGACAAGTGATCGCCTCTCTAGTGTTGTACTATTTCCTTTAGAGTATTGCGCTCTTCGATTACCACTTCAAAGGAGCGATCAAAATCGAGTTGATTTGGTCATCGCCTCTATCTGGATGTCTTTCAGAATTTTAATTCTGGCCAGTCAGGTTGCCACACTTTTGTGTCTGAGTGACTCTATGTGTAGTCCAAACCTCCTTTTCTATGCATATATACAGCGGAAGGAGGTCAAGTAGGGTTTTTAGAGCTGCTGTGGTGCACGTTATACCCATACCGACAAGCAATCTAGTTAATTTTCGCTTTGTTGTTATTTCCTTTATTTTTACCCACCACGCTAAGCAGGCGTAGGTTATAATAGGCTTTACAACAGTGTTATTGGACCACTAGATGGTAAAGAGTTTTAGGCCCCATATTTTACTAAAGAGTCGTTAGTTACCAGATCCAGAGCGCTGCCGTTGCTTTTTTGATAGTTCTTTGCAGGTGTGGGTTCCAAGTTAATTTCTGATGAAGAACGATGCCAAGATACTTAACCTCTTTTGAAAGGTCTACCATTGTCCCTCTCAAAGTGGGTACTTTAAGGTTTAGCTTCCATGTTTTCGTAAATCTAAATCTAAATCTGTTATATTTTGCTCAGTATTGCGCAGTGCTTAGTTATGGCCAATCAAGGTGTATGGCAATTGCATCGGAAGGTCCAGATGGAGATCAGAAGAGCGGTGGCTGTAAACATCTTGGAATAAAACCAGAAAGATCTCATCTCATTATTCGCATTAAAATCCTCATTTGAGGCTAGATGTCATAAACAACCTGGTAATATATCAAGAAAATCAGCTCAGATGTGGAGAATATCACAAAAAGTCCACTTTCGCTCCACCTCTAGTCTTGCTGTATCAGAAAATAAAAAATATCACTAGCAGTAATAGTTCATATTACTACCTTACATTTGAAAAACATATTACATATTCCTGAGTTGGCTGTAACAAATTCAATAATTTAATTTTTTGTGTGCAGTTATAAAGGAAAGTATGTAACAATTGTTGAAAAATATTGGAAATGCTATAAAAAAGTTTCAGTAACATCTGGACTATATAATCTGCTCTGTAGCTTTTCAAATTCCCTTTCCAAATACATGGCAGCCACGGTAACCAGGCTTGATAAATGAAATAGCTGGGTCAGCCCATAGTTTAAAGGATTTCGGGGGCTTTGCATTGTCGTCGGCTGATAAACGTACAGGCGACCACTATGAAAGAACCCCAACGCCATTAGCTTAAAATTATAGGCAGTCATGCTTATCAGTTGATACAAAGCGAGACCGTGCTAAGTCCTTTAGGGATTTCCAGTTGTATTCATTAACAATATCTGAAACAATGACTTATATTTGATAATGGTCGTTAAATAATTGAGGATGCATATTTTCTAGAATCAGTAATTACTGTTCCCGTTTTTCTTCCCTCTTTAATTATTTAATTTGGGAATGAAATGTGGTACATTTTAATTATCCTTGTATGGTCATGTAGCCATGAATGCAAGCTTGACAAGTGAATTAATTTTAGTATACGTCTGTAAATACTAATCAGAGCAACAAGGAAATTAAGGGTAAGATATAAACTTTGAGTTGTTGGTTATAATAGTTAGAAAAACTGTATATTTGGGTTAGTCACTATAATTTGATCCCTCTCTATTTAAGGGCCAAAAATTGAAAATATGCCTTGTGATTTATGCGTAAATATTAAGTTCAACCATGGCATGTTAGGCATTAATAAATATAAGGATATTCCATTCAAACAAATGCAACTTTATTTTACATCTTGCTTTTCTAATGCTCTATACAATTAAAAAAAGGTGGCCCAACGAAAACTTTGCACCTCGATTTTTAATATTTAAAACGAAAATTTGCCGATTTTTGATTCGAGAAGGAAATAGTATTCACCATTTTTATTAACATGGGCTTCAACCCCTGAACCGAGGGAAGGGTCTGTAATGCTTCTTTTTGAAAATCTCATTGAATAAATAATTTCTGGCCGTAAAATTTTGCGGCAACATTTTCATCCATTACGAAATGAGGCTTTGAATAGTAAATGTGTTAATTGGATGCCATCAGCAAGAAATGTGTCTTCTTATTTTTTTTTCTTAAAAACATACTAGTCCAATTTAATCAGTTCAATGTGCTAGATTCGTGTCAAATTGATCGTTAATTTTTATAAAAATCAACATGGTTAAATGCATAGTAGAACAGATAATTCAACGAAGGTCATCCTCAAAAAAGCATTCAATGTTTATGTATTACAATTGGTTGCCAAATTTGACGATACTGGATCACTGAAAAATAAAAAGAGAGTTTATGAAAGAGATGAGGTGGTAGAATTTGCTATTTTAGGCCATGTCCCCTTGGATCTCACGCTTAGTTCTAGGAACTTGTCCGAGGCCTCTGGCGAAATAAAGTGTTCAATGTTTATGTATTACAGTTGGTTGCCAAATTTAGCAATACTGGATTAGTGGAAAAGAGGATGTATGAAAGGGATAAGAGG
>MU188425.1:0-13576 GCA_016904865.1 Pissodes strobi | reverse complement strand
ATATTTAAGATGTTAATAAAGGGTGATCAAAAACTAACATTAAAAAATTTTAATGAAAAAATCGTTAAAAGTCATTTTACCACTATGGCGCTCACACTAAACTACCAAAACCTGACTTTCTCCAGCAATGTTAAATACCAAGAAGTGCTACAATCAACATTTGGCAAAGACAACTGACACGGGTAAGCATAGGACTATGGTCATGCTATGCTCTGGTTGGTGAGCCGTAAGGTCTCAAACCTAGGCGATATTATGGCCTTAATTAATTTAGACTGCCAACGTCTCTCTGCAGCTGGCTTGCCAGTTTCCTTGAGAAACGATCTCTGCACGTTGCAGTTCATGGAAACATCTCAAACACATTCACCATTAGTGCGGAAGTGCCTTAGGGTGCAATACTTTCATCAACCCTGTTCCTCATCTATATTAATGACCTGTTGATCGAGACCAACAATTCTGTTTACAGTTTCGCAGATGACAGTACCCTTTTCTGCCAATTTAGATCACAGAAACTTTTACTAGAACAGACAGGAGCAGCTTACAACAATTAAACAAGATCTGGAGAAAGTTAGAACTTGGGGCGACAGTAATTTGGTTCAGTTCAATGCAGCAGAAACCCAAGCAGCCACGTTTACCAAGAAAGCCAATACGGCGGACCCTGATATCATTATAAAAGGATCGGCCATTTTCGATCATCATTGGACTACTGGGTGTCTCGGTCAACAGCAATGTGCTGGTATGAGCATGTTGCTAACATCGAAAAATCAGCCTCGCAGATGCTTGGTGCCCTATTTAATAAAAAAAAAACTGTATACAACGTAGCAGCTACTCTTACTCTACAAAGCGTACATAAGACCATGCATAAAAGATTGCTCGCACCTATGCAGAAGAAATATACATTTTATCTAATAGCCACGTAGCACTGAAATCTCTGAAGTCTTGGATCTATAAGTCTGAGATTTTCTGGCAGTACAAAATGACCCTAAGTATAGTGGTCCTAGGTAATAGACCAATCTTAATGTGTATGTCAGAATATGAAGGTGTAGATGGAAATGAAAGAAGAATAATCTCGCTCAAGAATATTGGAACACCATTTCATGGTCTCGAACCGTTCTGTGGCGTCAATAAAATCCATGTGATGATAGACTTAAAACCGTGGAAAAGTAAAGAAAAAGAGCAGGATGCTGGGCCAAAGGCAAGTGATGAACTTTTTGATTTACTGGCAAAAGAATTTTCAGAGACTCCATTTGCTGCAAGAGAATGAATTAATATTAATCGCTGATCTTTTCACTTAACGTTGTCGCTTGAGATATCATCCTGAAGAATGTGGGCAAAGTATATAAGTACATCCTTTCCGTGGAGGCACAATAACCGTTTGGGCCGGAATTAGCTTCAATAACAGGACACAACTGATGGTTTTACCTGGGAACATGAATCCTCAGATATACCTGGATGAGGTAATTAACAATATTCTGCCAGTTTTTCAGCATGCAATTGGTAACGGTTTCCAATTTCTTGATGATAATGCTCGTTCCCATCGAGCCGCTCGAGTATTGGCAGCGCTGGCCATCCATGATATTCAGCACCTTCAACTGCCACCACGCCCACGCTCGCCTGACCTCAACGTAATCGAGCACGCATGGAATCAACTACAAAGAGTATTGGATAACTACCAACCATCCCTCGAAACCATACAGTAGCTCAGAGAGTGAAGAGACTAGAGGGCCAGCATCCACTTTGTCTTCCGAGCGTCCGCATGCTCAAAAAGTTAAAATTGAAAAGAATTAGGCAAGTCCGAGATTTGTTTGGGATAGGTTGGGTTAAGGGCGGATTAAGGGCGGGTTAAGTTTGGGTTAGTTTGGGTTAGCTTGGGTTGGTTTGGGTTAGTTTGGATAGCGCGCTCGTCTCAATGCGCTTGTTTGGCTAGTTAAAGTAAGTTTCGATTATTTTTGCTTAATCTGGAATACGGACTTACTTTGGTTAGTTTGGGTTAGTTTTGGCTAGTTTGCGTTAGTTTGGGTTAGTTTGGGTGAGTTTTGGTTAGTTTGTGTTAGTTTGCGTTAGTTTGGGTTAGTTTGGGTAGCGCGCTCGTCTTAATGCGCTTGTTTGCCTAGTTAAAGTTAGTTTCAATTGTTTTTGCTTAGTCTGGGTTTTGTGCCCTAGTTTAGGTTAGTTTGGGTAGCGCGCTCATCTCAATGCGCTTGTTTGGCTAGTTAAAGTTAGTTTCGATTATTTTGGTTTCTGCCATACGGAAAACAAGCGCGCATAGCGCGCTTGACTTTACTTTGGTTAAATACGGTTAGTTTGGGTTAGTTGAGGGCCATGCGAAAAGTGAAATATTACTTATTGTAATACGCGCCCGTACTTTGGATGCACTCTTTACGAAATATTTTACGCGGAAGCTCAATAGACAAAGTGTACGTTGGCTCTCTAGACTCTTGTGCTCAGAGAGCTCCTGCCACAGCTTTGGAGTGGTTTAGATCAGCGCATTTTCAATAACTTGATTGAAATCATGCCAAGGCGGTGCAGGGCAGCGCTAGAGGCCCGTGCATGGGGGCTACACATTGTAGTAGCGTCCCCGTTCGTGTTTTCATTGAAATATATTTTTTTCATAATTATTAATTTTTTGCATCATAGCCGAAAAATGTTAGTTTGGGTTGGGTCATATTCACAAATTATCGGGAAAAATTCGTACTTCCGGTTTACTGGTAAGTTAATGTCAGAATATAGCTTATTAAAAATTAAAACAGGAATGTGAAAGGCATTTCACTCTAAGTCAAACCATTTAGATTCTAGGGGGGTTTAGAGTAACTAAAATGCCACTTTTCAAACGTTGATATTTCGAAAAAAATTGAATTTTAGCATACCCGATACGGGTATGCTAAATGAGATATGTCTAGAATTTGAAGGAGAATTTAGAAATCCAGAAATTATACAGGATGTACCATAAGACAAAATTGCCAACCACGCGAGTTACCCTGTATACTTAAATTAAATTAAATTACACCACACCTTCAATGAAGTGCAGTCATGAATTTCTGCCCAATTTGAATCAGTAATATGGCCCATTAGAGTATTGAAATTAAAAAATGCAAACTTCCGAAAAATCTACATAAGTGTGTAAAAAATAATAATTTGAAAAAAATTCAAAAACTTTTCCGAGATATTGACACAGGCATTTTAAAACTATCATAATAAAAAACCTGCAGTTGTTTCTATAAAAAGGTACAGAAATCAGAAATTCGTTCCTTCGGCTCTCCTGCACTTCTGTATCTAATCCGTATTATCATCATTGGCCTGACCTGACATGACGACTTAAAGCTGAAAGTACCGACTTTAAGTCGTTAGTATACATTTCAAATTTATTTAATTTTTATGTGAGAAATCCTCATTTAAACTTTGCCAGAAATTCAAGCTATCCTTAACTTTTGAAGAGCAGTTTATGCTTCAATAAGATTCTTTTGTGCATGTTTCAATTAGCAAAAGAATCTTTTAATTGATAATATGTCAGTTATGTTGATTAAATCGCGCCAATTGATCAAACAAGTCCTACCTTAAATAAGCGATTTTATTTTTTATGACTTGTGATCGATATCAACCTCTAAGCCTCTACACTATATAGATGAATATATATAATCATTTATATAAGATATGTTATTAAATACATGCATATTGCTTCAGTATGATAACAACTCAATATAACTATATAAATCCTAAAAAACCGTTCTTTATGGATAAAAGTGTTCTCGTACAGTTAGACAGAAGAGACTTAAAATTATTTTAAGTATATTGTTAAATATTTCAAACACAATCTATCAACAATAGAGTACCATATTTTATTTTTCGATTCTATGCAAAATATGAAGATAACCAAGAAAACAGTCAAAGAGAGCGTTTTGAAACTGAAATGGAAACATAAAAATTTTCCTCCTTTGACTTTTGTAGAACTTTTACAGTTAAAAGTAACCGTTGTATGCTGTTCTTTAAAAGCATAAAGCTCTGCCAGGATTCTAAAAATATGAAATAAGTACTGAAATAGATATTTAATTTTTTGCATATGTATAAAACATATATTAGAACACATTTCTAAAGCTCTTATTGTAACCATTTTCAAAATAAATTATACTTCAATGTCACAGCAAAAGCATAGGTACTATTTCTAAGCGTATTTAAGAGCAATTGGCATTTTAGCTATCCCAAAGTGTGTAGATACAGATATACCTCAACAATCTCTTTTAAACACTAAAAATCAAGGGCATGACTAAAATATATAAATATTCAAGTAATTTTGTTCTGAATTCTTTAGTCTAGTATATGCTAGTTTTATGCTAACCAGAATAAGATGTTTTTAACGAAAAGTGCAGGGTAAGTATTATAAGCTAACTTGCATTTTGCTCGTTTTTTTACTATTATCAAACATGCAAATTAAAAATAAAGTATGACCCTGCGTCGCGGCTCGGCGCGGCGTCATAATATGCAGGACAGTTGTTCCGATCTATTCGTAGAACTCTTGGTTTTCGTTTTTGGTGCATACCATTTGAAAATCAATAAAATAAGAGAAGAAAAAGAATTACCCGGGGCCGAAATGTATTTTTAAGATTACTAACAGATTAGAACCGTTTAATCAAGTGTTTCCTATATTTACGAGGGTCAATCAAGCCTCAACCACACAGTTAAAGTATTATTCTAATTTCCAAGCATTTAACCGCAAGTGCAAAAGCTAACAAAATACAGTATAGGAGACTTGGGTGCGCGTTCCCGTTACGCAACCAACATAAATCGACCCAAGGAATACCCAAAATTACACTACCTATTAAACTTCCCGGGCTTAAGTGTCTCGGGCCCATATAGTTGTCACCCGCACCACTCTGTTCCTCATCTATATTAATGACCTGCTGAAAGAAACCAATCCTATACAGTTTTGCGGATGACAGTACCCTTGTCTGCCAATTTAGATTAGAAAAACCTTTACCAGCGACTGAGACTTATCATCGTAGACCAGAGCAAATTACAACAATTCATGAAGATCTGGTGAAAATTTGAACTTCAGGCGACAGAAATTTGATCTAGTTCAATGCAGCAAAAACTCAAGTAGCCACGTTTACCAGGAAAGACAATACAGGTGGCCCTAACAGCATAATAGCAGGATCGACCTTTCCTTCATCCTCGGTCCACATCAACATTTCCTGGCATGACCACTTTGCAACGTCGCAAAATCAGATTCGCAGAAGTTTAGTGCGGTATTTCGCATCAAAAATTGTATGCAATGAAGCAGCTGCGCTTGCTCTACAAAGCGCAAATGGGACCGTGCTTAGAATATTGCTCACACATCTGGGGGCTGCACCTAAGCACACCTTAAAGCTGCTGACTTTCATTCAGAAGAGAGCTGTGCATGTCGTCGGTGACCCGGAGTTGACCCGGGATCTAGCTGGTTTGGAACACCGCAGTCAGATATCCCTGTTTTACAGATGTTACCAGGATTTGGGCCGCCTCATCCCGCCCCCAGCAGCGCCTATCAGGTAGTCACGACATACGGCAATAGCGTATGCAATTATACCCTGTTCAATCTTCCAGAGCATCTCTGAAAATTTGAATTCTGCTGTCTAACAATTTAAAAATTTTCGTTTTTCACAATTCATTAACTTCCGCTGCAACCATTCCGAATATCTGGAATATTATAAACACATTCCTAAGAGAACAATAAATATGAAGATCATAATTTTCACGAACAAACCGAATGTATACCCTATGTGAGAGATTTGGTTGCATCATTTTTTAAAGATTTTTTTTTTTAAATAAACTTTTTTTATCTAATGAAATTTTACTCAATTATGTTGCTTTTACTTTCAAGTCACACCAAATCCAGTTTGCTAATTTTCAAATAATTACGCTTAATCTGCAGTGTAGCAAACGCCACCAATCACCCAATTCTAAATTTAAAATTTAAAATTGTGATTTTTTTACATTTGGAAGGTGAATAGTACATACTTCAATAAATAATTTACAAAGTAGCCTAATATAGTTTTTGTCACTATTTCAAAAGTTTAAAAAATGGATTTAAAAGAATTTGCTACCAGAGAAATATGTCTCCTTGATTGACAAGTATGGTCTAATTAGGCTCTGGTAAAGTGGAATAATCTATCATAAAAGGAGTTATTTGTGCTTGGAAATAACTAATTTGATGAAAACAAGTCTCTGACATTCAATCCCTCTTCCTCTAAACAATTATTAGCAAATATTATTTAATCTGATTACGATTAATTAAATAGCTTTTCTTATTAATTAATACAAGCAATGCAACATGCATCTGGTATGACTAGAATTGTATGATTAGTTGATACTGTAGGTTTGGCTACAAAGATACGTTCAAATCTGCTAATTGACTTAGAATAGGAATATTACAATATTTAATGGAATTATTCATAATTAAATTTA
This sequence comes from Pissodes strobi, assembly GCA_016904865.1. Lineage (NCBI taxonomy): Eukaryota > Metazoa > Arthropoda > Insecta > Coleoptera > Curculionidae > Pissodes > Pissodes strobi. The sequence continues at coordinate 7,144 of MU188425.1, read as the reverse complement.
CTGTTTAGTGACATTTTTTTCAATGTAATTTGCCCGATCTGAAACATATATCAGGAATTGAAGTAAGGATAATACTATGCACTTAGTTAATATTTCAGAAATCAAAGCTTTGGTTTTTTGAAATACTAACACATAATTTAGCGGAAATAGGATAAATTGGTGATTCTAATCTAAATATACTGATATACTAATGTGATTCGAGATGGGCAATAAATATGATTGATCGTTCATTTAGGAGATATACGCAAAGTTTTGAAAATATATGTTTTGTCATTAGTTTATTTGGAACTAGTTGACGGCTATGTGCATGCTTTGTGTTATAATGGCAAGAAAACTTTGGAATTATACTAAAATTTATGTAGCAGAGCGCTTTCGGCCATAGGCCACCATCCGTAAGACAAAGTGTAAATTTTAATTATGATTATTTGGGTAGACAATATTATTTAGTAAGGAGTTTTTCAATTACATTTATGAGAAATAAAACTGAAAAAAAATTAGTTAGGTTACTTACTTGTCAGGCAGTAGCATGGAAGCCTCAACAAAATACACACTTGGTAAAAATGTTTAAAAATTAGCGAACATAGTTTAAAGGGCATGGCACCTATTTCCCAAGCTAATTTAACTGGATATGTTCGAAAATCTCATGTGACATAAAATTATAACATGATGGCCACAAGTCTTATATTATTATAATTAATATATTATCATCATAACAAAGAGTCATCATAGCCTTTATTTCATTTAATAACCAGAGATTTTCTATATTTTTAGATGCCCTAGAGGAGGCCAAGTGGTATATCAGAAAAACGGAAACCTTTTGAGATCGAGAGATATTGTTTGAGGACAAACTAGTTTGGCCTAGAAAAATAGCTCATCCTATCGATCTTTTAATATCCCGATTTGGCCTAAGCAAAATTAGTTTATCCTGAAATCGGCTTTGGTCGGTAACATATAAATATCCCTTCTATCAGAGCGATCAAGAACGTGAGTCTTTTAATTCAATATGTTCGAAATTGCAACTTTCAGGTGCATTCATATGTTAATTAAATATATAAGAAGTAAAATAGATTTAAAAGTATGGAGTAACTACGAGATCTAAATGTTAGTATTCATCTCAATAATGTTTCATGTTGATGCGAGCAATTAGATTTTAGATTTGATTTGTGATGTAAATTTGATATGAAATGATAAATAAATAACTAAAAATGCACAAATAAAGAAAATTTAACTGGTGAACGTTAAAACCATATATGGGTCTCTAAACCCATCTAGAGCTTCAGAAGCCGACGCTCAAATTTAGTCCAGGGTATTAAGTAATATTCTTGAATTTATTTGTGCTAAAAGAACTTCAAATAGGAAAATAGTCCTAATTACAGGAAGAATTCAGGAATCTCCCTCTTCCGCTTTATCAATAGAAACTGGATAATTTAAATTGCTTTTAAAATGTGAACATTATCGAACGATTTAGTGAAACTCCGGTGGACATTAAATTTAAGAGGTTTTCAATTATATATTCGAGCAACGGAGATGCATACGGCTTTCGTGTCTTTATAAGTCGGCCCAAATTCATTTACCCAGAAATAAAAATTGCTTAAAAATAATTTGGTTAATTACGCATATAGTTGGGAACCTTAAGCTTTATGTCGATCATTGTTCAATTACATTTTTATTCAAATTCAATACGTTTCAATTCAAAACGTTCGAAATTTGCAATTTTCCGGTGCACCCGTCTTTTAAATAAATATTGCAGCGACAATTCATAAATTTCAAAGTATTGAGTAATTACTGGATCCAAATGTGAATAAAAAATTTGATTTTAGATGTGATTTGCGACGCACATTGGTATAAAATGGTACATAAACATCTGAAAAAGCTCAAATAAAGAAAATTTAACAGGTAAACGTTAAACACATGTATGGGTCGACAAACCCATCCAGAGCTAGTCAAGTATATTAAGTAATATTCTCAAATAAAGTTATAAAGTTTGTATTAAAAGAAGATCAACAAATATGAAAATAGTTCTAATTACAGGAGGGGATTAAAGATTCCCGCTCTTGCGCTTTACATTCGTAAGAAACTGACAGACTTGTCTGAAGCACCTAATTGGGTATTTTTAGGGACATCCACAAAGCAATAGAATTCTTTACAAATGAAAGGGTTTTGCAGATTAATGGCTGGAGAATTGTAGAAAAAATCTTCCTAATCTGATGGATGCGAATCTCTTAAACTAGCGATATGTCTGAGTGGCTCATCATCATTTATGAATTTTTGGCAGCCCACAAAGATATGGAGTTTTTATTGTTGTCAGGGATGCAATAATAGGTAGATTTTTACTTAAACACAACCTGCTTCATCTAAACAAGGTAAAGAGTGTGTCTACCAGATAGCATGTGTATGTGTGAAATCGTAGAACAGGAAAACATATGCAAAGGAGCGAAACAACAAGATGACAATGGTCAGGGCCAAAAAACACAACAATAAATAGTGGTCCACACAGAATCTCATTAGAAAAGGGCAAGCTGATTTCATTAAAAACAATGAGAAAATCTTCAGTAATCCAAGCGTAGAAATGCCGCCGTTTGACTGCATCCAACTCACGAATGAACGCCTTGCTCTAGCTCAGTAGCTCTCAGATTTAGATTAACTTACACTTGATACCGCACTTAATAGGACTGTCCTAGACGTTGTGTAATTTTGTTAAATGTACACAAATTTTTATTTTAATACTTGCTCTTGCTGCTGACTAACTGATGCCAGAAATCAGATACTCATTTGAAAATGCATTTTATTTTTAACTGTGTTTATACTTAAATTTTAGTGAGTGTAAATGAGCTTATCTTAGTGTCAACCCAAACTAACTCAACCTTAAGCGAGATTTTAAAATTTATAAATAATGATCCAAATAACTAACATTTATAAACTTATTACTAACTAAGATAACATTTCAAAAATCTCAGTAAAGGAAAAAAGAAGTCTACAACTTAAACTTTTTTGTTCCTTGAAAATATTTACCTCACTGCTATAAGCTTTGAGGACCGCTGCAGGTTAAAATGTGGCAAGCATTTCAAAGCTACCTTTTATCCTAAGTCTGAACTTAAACTTTGTAAATGTTATTTAAAAATGAAAGGTGAACTTATAAATAATGCAGCATATAACTCAAGCAGTAATGAGCCTTAGCTTGCAACTCTCAGAAAATTTCATGATATAAATTCCGAGCGGACCATCAGTCCAGCAGAGTTTGTCTCATACCAATTCCCAACAACTGCAGTTAAACAACCTGTTTCAACTCAATGTTCTGAACGAAATCTAAATGTCTAACTAAACTAGGGTTAAGACTGGGACAGATCAGTTGGTTCTGTCATGCTTGCATTGATATCAGGACAAACTAATTGGGACTAGAAAAAATACCTCAGCCTATCGATCATTGAATACTCCAATTTGGCCTAAGTAAAACTGGTCTATCTTGAAACCGGATTTGGCCGATAACATAACATATAACTTCTCTTCTGTCAGGGGATCTAGGATATAAATTTTTAAAATTCAATATGTCTGTGATTTGCAACTTTTAGGTGCTCCCGTACTTTAAATAAATATATATGAAGTTAAGCTTTATATTTATTGAACAACCTCATATTTCATGTGCAGCAAAGAATCACAAATTTTAAAGTATAGGGTAATTAAGGGCTCTAATGTGAGTGATCGTATCTGTCTCAATGAAATTTCATGTTGATGCGAGAAATTAAATTTTAAATTTGATTTACGATGTACATTTGGTATGAAATGGTACATAAATGACTAAAAATGCAGAAACTAAAGAACATTTAACTGGTGAACATTAAATCCACATATAAATGGACAAACCAACCCAGAGCTTCAGAATCCGAAGCTTGAATTCAATCTAGGGTATTAAGTAATATTCTTAAATTTATTCAGTTACTTTGTGCTAAAGGAACAACAGCAAATAAGAAAATAGTTCTAATTACAGGAAGGAATTCAGGATTCGTGCTTTTGCACTTTATCAATAGAAACTGGATAATTTAAATTGATCTTAAATGTAAATGTGAATATAGTCAAAAGTTTTAGTGAAACACTCGCGGACATTGGATTTAAGAGGAATTTAATTATGTATTGGAACAGTGGAAATCCACAGGGATTTCGTGTTTTTATAAGTCGGTCTAAATTCATTACCGCAGAAATAATAATTGCCAAAAATTATTTCAATTAATTATGCACAGAGCTGGGAACGTTAAACCTTATATCAATCATTGATCCATTGCAATTTTACTCGAATTGAGGTGGTTGTTTGGTTATGGGACTTGACAATATGTTACTAACTAAACCCAATATGGGGATTAACTAGATGCACCTAAGCCAAATCGGTATATCCGAAGAGCGATTGGATAAACTAGTTTGCCCTAGTCCAAACCATTTTTTTCTGAAACAAACGTGAGACTGTCAGAAGAAACTGAATTGTCCTAGGCTTAAATATTAGCTCATGAAATGAAGAGCACTTGAGCAGTTATGCGTTTATCACAATCATTTACTACATGGCAAAATATTGTGACATTTTGCGTTACTGAACACTGATTTTTTTGCAAATACATCTTTTGACATGCACTTTTTGATGCAGCTGCTGTTAAACAACTCTTGGCATGTTTCCACTCAATATTCTCAGCCGAATCTCATTTACCAACAAAATTAAAATAGAGTTTAGCCTGAGAGAGATCAGTTTGTGCTGTCATGCCTATGTTGATTTCAGGACAAACCAGTTTGGACTAGAAAAATAGCTCATCCTATCGATCGTTGAATACTCCGATTTGAATGAAACAAAACTAGTTTATCCTGAAATCGGATTTGGCCGGTAACATAATAATACCTCTTCTATCAGAGCGATCGAGGACGTGAATTTTTCAATTAAATATGTTCGAAATTTACAACTTTCAGGTGCACCCTTATTTTAAATAAATATATACGAAGTAAAACTAGATATTTATTTATCATGTTCATATTTTATGTGCAGCGACTAATCATAAATTTCAAGGTATAGAGTAATTACGAGCTCTAAATGTGAGTAATCGTCTTAACAAAATTTCATGTTGATGTGAGCAATTAGGTTTTAGATACTTATTACTAACCAAAATGTTTTCAAAGCAACAACGTGTTGTTACTGTTACTCTTATAGCTTAGTTGTAACATTTTTGGACTATTAGCAGGGTAATAAAGATAACATGCTATCTCTCAGATTTCAAAAATCTAACTCAAGAAAAAGTCTCGTCTGCCGTTAAAACGCTTAAACAATTAATTAAATTAAATAGCCAAAGCTAACCATAAAAAAACCACAACCCTACTCTCAAGAAAAAGTTATTATCAACAGTGGACGAAGTATATCTGAACTGAAAGACATGCGCATTATAGTCATCGGGTCATGTGCAAATCAATTAAATTGACTCTTATTGTTTTTACCGAAAGACTCTTCTTTATCTTCACTTCTAACCTGGCGTAGATCGAACCTACCTCAGCTACATAACCCTCTTGGTACTCAACATAGTACGAAATATCATCTGGCGCAATGCGGATTAGGTTGTAGCCAGATACCGACACGGCGAGAACAAAGTCATGACAATATGTTAATGGCCAAACTGAATTCATGATAAACTAATTGCACCTAACTCAAACTGCTATATCCGAAGAGCGACTGAATAAACTAGCTAGCCCTAGTCTAAGCTAGTTTTCCGGGAATCGGTGTAGGACGGTCAGAAGAAACTGAATTGTTTTAGGCTTAACTATTAGCCTATGAAAGGAAGATAAATTGATCAGTTATTTGTTTATCACAATCATTTAGGTGTTATTGGTCATGACAAAATATTATGGCACTTTGATTTTCTGAGTACTGATTTTTCTTGCAGATAAATCCGTTTAACATGTACTTTTTGATGCAACTGAAGATAAAGAACACTTAGCCTGTTTCAACCCAATGTTCTGAACGAAATGTCATTGTTTAACTAAACTAAACTAGTGTTTAGACTGAGACAGACTAGTTTGTTCTGTCATGCCTACATTGAATTCAGAACAAACTAGTTTGAACTAAAAAAATAGCTCATTCTCTCGACCATTGCATATCCCGATTTGGCCTAAGCAAACTGGCTTATCTTTAAATCGGGTTTGGTCGGTATGATATTAACAGCTCTTATGTCATAGTGATCAAGAATGTGAATTTTCTAATTAAATATGTTCGAAATTTCCAACTTTTAGGTGCACCCATATTTTAAATGTAAGTGAGTGGCTCAATAAAATTTCATGTTGATGTGAGGAATTAGATTGTAGTTATGATATGGGATGCACATTTGATATGAAATGGTACATAAATAACTAAAAAATGAACAAATAGAGAAAATTTAAGTGGTGAACGTTAAATCCATATTATGGGTCGACAAACTCATCCAGAGTTTCAAAAGTCCACGCTTAAATTCAGTCCAGAGTATTAAGTAATTTGAATTTATTTAGATACTTTATGCTAAAAGAAAAACAGCATGATGACTGATTTCCGAAACCGGTATAAATATCTCCTCTCCCATCAAAACTAAAACTTTGCACCTAGCCATTACTTTTTTTTGTCAATTTCTTAGCGCAGTAACAAGGTTATTTACGCAGTGCCCCTCTTTATAATTGTATTTATTTTATATATATAATATGAATATTTTTTTCATTACTACTCGTCTATATGCACAATTCTCTTACCTAATACTTTAGTTTTTAAATAGCATGTTCTTTTTAGGTTAGTATTGGGGTCAAAACTAGTATCAGTGTCACTGCCTTTTGACCCCATTTTGTAGTAGTTAGTAGTTTCATAGTGCACTATAATAAGAAAAAAAATATTGTACTTACTACAAATAAACTATATTATTATTATTATTATTATTATTATTATTAAATACAAATATAGTTCTAATTACAGGAAGGATTAAGGATTCTCGCTTTTGCGCTTTATCAGTAGAAACTGGATAATTTGAATTGATTTTAAATGTAAATGTGAAATTAATCGAAAATTATGCACCGGGTTGTTATCATTGTTCCATTGCAATTTTACTTAAATTGAAATGGTTTGATTATGGGATTTGACAATATTTTGTTGACCAAACCCGAT
>MU188424.1:24970-55433 GCA_016904865.1 Pissodes strobi | reverse complement strand
GGGTTAGCATTGGTTAGTCTGGGATAGTTTTGCTTAGTTTGGGATAGGGAACAGACAAGCGTACGCAGCGCGCTTGTTTTCTTACTTTGGTTAATTTAGAGTTAGTCGGGGTTAGTTTGGGTTGACTTTGGTTAGCTTGGGTTTGGTTTTGGTTACTTTCGGTTAGTTTTGGTTAGTCTGCGTTGGTTTTGCTTAGTTTGAGATAGTGAAGAGACAGCGCGCTTATTTCCTTACCTTGGTTAATTTAGGGTTAGTTTGGGTTAGTTTTATTTTGTTTGGGTTGGCTTTGGTTAGTGTGGGTTAGTCTGGTTTTGGTTACTTTGGTTTAATTTGGGTTGGTGTTGGTTAGTCTGGGTTAGTTTTGCTTAGTATGTTTTCGCGCCTATTTCCTTACTTTGATTGATTTAGGGTTAGTCTGGGTCAGTTTTGATTGTTTGGATTGGCTTTGGTTAGTTTGGGTTTGTCTGGGTTGGTTTTGGTTACTTTGTGTTAGTGCTGGTTAGTCTGGGTTAGTTTTGGTTAGTCTGGGTTGGTTTTGCTTAGTTTGAGATAGTGAAGAGAAAAGCGCGCGAGGCGCCCTTGTTTGCGCGCTTATTTCCTTACTTTAATTAATTTAGGGTTAGTCTGGGTTAGTTTTTGTTTGTTTGGGTTGGCTTTGGTTATTTTGGGTTAATCTGGGTTGGTTTTGGTTAGTTTGGATTAGTTTAGTTTGGCTGTGGTTTGGCAAGTTGCTATTCTACTTTTTGAAACATTTGGGATTTTTTTTTTCAATTTTTGGCATCAAAAGTGCTTTGCGCAATATGTAATGGGTCACAAAATTGTATAATTGCATACAAAAATGTATAAATTGCATAATTCGAAAAGGACATTAAGTAAAAATTAACCCTTTTCTACAGTATCTACAAGGTTAAATTGGGTTAGTTTTGTCTGGCTTAGTCCCCGGAGCGAGCGAAGAACGAAATATTGGAACAACACTGGGCTGCTGCCAAATGCGCAGGTCCGAAAGTCCAAAATTTGGTATAGGTAGATGTGAGTGATCCGAGAGTTTCATATTTTTTAAGTTAGAAATGTTAGTATTTTTTATTAAAAAAGATCCTTCGTCCGCACCAAAATCTTCTTAATTTGTGCGACGCTAAAGTGTTATGGACCCTAACTCTGAAATTCATGTATGGCAAAATTGCAGGCCCTCATCAACGCGTTTCTGTCGTCCGCTTAACATTCATTTTGCTCATGAGACTCCTGAATTAACCGTTGCAAAAACAAAATTTGGATCATCGAATTAAAAATTTAAAACCCTTTTTTTACAACGAAGGAGCCCTTAATTTTCAAAATCCTTTTTTAACACGATTTAAGAACATACAAATGATTTTTATACATGATTTTTATCGTTAGTGATAATTGATACTCCCTATATATAAATACAGATGATGAGCAAAAAATTCAACAATTATTTTTCTAAAACACGATATATTAAACGTGTAATACTTAATAACTTTTATGTCTTATTTCTGGTAAACCTTATTATGGCCAGCTTTCCTAGAAATTCGACCAGTGTGCGCCGGGTCCAAAGGTCACATGCCAGTATCATGCTAGTTTTCGCGCGGGGAAGGAGACATACCGTTGACGTGCCGCCGCGGAGAGTGAATCTTCTTATCGTAGTTAATATTCGCTGATATAAATTAGTTTTTAGTGCATGCTTGAATACGTCAGTATGATAATCAGTTGAAAATTTTATATGAACAGATTTGAGGATTTTAGCATTTCTATGGAAAAATATAATTGAAAATTAATTTAGACGAAATGAAAGTGATGTCTACAAAGAAGTGGACGGGCATATTTAATTCACTAGCAAGTCAAAGGACAAAGGTAAAAAAAGTAAATGAAAGGATTGCGCGGAATCAATAAACCGTTAACATTTGTTTGCATAAAACAACGGTAAATGTCGTCAGCGAGACGAATAAACTCGGAGCGTTTATGTCGCGCACCAAAAATACCCTTTAGCTCCCATTCCGTGAAATATTCATATCTCCTTGCCTCTTTCGGTATTGATTGATCGAAGTATAAAATAGTTTTAGTATTAAATTTCCATTTAGGAATATCAAAATAAACAGGTTTGTGCGTATGGAAATATCCATGTCGATGCATATTTATTAGCAGCACATATCCCCAATATTCGAGTTTTGTGAGCTTTTGTTCAAAATTTTCATCGTTTGTTTGTGTTTCTAATATTCTTCTTTTTTGATTCATGCTCCGTTCAGGATATTCTCAACAATCGTCTGTATTCAAATGCTTGTATGAGACTTTTCGAGAAAAGCAGGAATGTGAAAGTCTGGCTCAGGTGGTAAGGCTATCACGTTTAGAATGCGGAGCAATGGGTTCGACGCCCGGCCCTTGCAAGTTATTTTTATTTTATTTTTTTGATTGGTTAGTATTCTGGCATGCCTTGGATTAGTTTATGTTGGTTGCGTCCCGCGGTGAGAGGAGAGCATTACATGAATACAAATACGTGAAGTGAAAGAACGTAAACAACATTGACGGGCCGGGCTAGTGTAACACACGTGCTTATCTAGCCAATCATCAGGCGGCGTTATTTAACTGGGGTTCTGTAACGCGGAGGCTTCCTAAATACGCAAGCCGTTCGTCTTGTGCTATAGAGTTTTTGCTTATTGCAACCATATATTTAGTTTTCCTTATGTATTTTTTAAATTGTTTTTTAATTGGTCTTGATTTCATTTTATAAAACTTTTGCTTATTGCGGTCATATACTTAGTTTTTCATTAAATTTTATGCGCTTTTAATTTTTACAGTTTTCCTTCTAGGTGCCAAACCATTGTCTCTATGGTATAAAACACTAGCTTATAACTGTCAAGTGTTTAGCTTATTAAGGTTTTTATTATAATTGTTATTTGAATTTGTCTTTCTATCAACAAATTCCTTTGCTTTGCTTATACTGATTATGAATGTATTATTCTTTCATTTTAAATTGTTATTTTAAGTTGTTTTTTTCGTTTACACAAGCGTTGGTTTGGTTTTAGAAAGCTTGTGTTGCTTATTGCGGTTATGTAATTTTTCATCTGCTTCCTATAATTTTTTGTAGGTATTAATTATTGTTTTAAATTATCTTCCTTGGTACCAAATCGCTGATCTCGTAGTATAGAGAAAGCTCTAGCTTATTGCGATCATGTATCTATTTTTTCCATGTTTTGATAAGTTAGTAATCCTAAGATGTCTTTTTAGACATGATATTGTTAAAACGTGTGTTCATGTGATCATTTTTTATATATTTTATTCCAATATTAAGTTTTAATTTTTGTTATAAGTTATTTTTGTCTTCAAATTTAACTGTCTAGGTTTTCATCAGATTTTAAGTTAGTAAGGCTAAGATGTCTCTCTAGACAGCAAATTGTTGAAACATGTGTTCATGTAACTATTTGTTTAATATTTTATTACAATATTAAGTTTTAATTTTTGTTATTAGTTATTTTTGTCTTCAAATTTTACTTTCTAGGTTTTCATCGGATTTTAAGTTAGTAATGCTAAGATGTCTTTCTAGGCAGCAAATTGCTAAAACGTGTGTTCATGTAATTATTTTTTAAATATTTTATTCCAATATTAAGTTTTAATTTTTATTATAACTTATTTTTTGTCTTCAAATAAACTGGTAATCTTGTGTTAAAGGGTTTCTGCTGTGATTACCATACGTTTAGTATTATTTAGCGTTTCTTACAGTTTTTATTATTATTTTTAGTTTCTTTTCGTCTTCCGTTTGTCTTGTGTCTTGTGAACTAAATATGTCACTTTTAATTTTCATTGCGTCTCTCTTAGTTTAAGTTTTAATAATTGTTATTTTAAGGAGTTGTTTTGAGTTTATTTAAACCTTAAGTTATAGTTGTTCTTTTCTTTATATAAGTATTCTTTCAATTTTAAATTTTATTTTTTGTTTTAAATTGTTTTTTGTTCTGGTCTTACGCACTTTTTTAGTTTTGGTATTGTATTGTTGGTCTTTCTGGCCCCCAATTGCTAATTTTGTACTATAGAGCTTTTGCATATAGGTTTATTTTATTCATTTAATGCTCCTTTCCTTAAACAAGAAGGGTGACACTGCTTGGTGCCATATCAAATTACAGGCCTATCTCCTTCCTGCCTGTCTTCTTGAAAATATTCGATAAATGCCTAGCTTCTAAGATTGCCAGTTTCTATGAGACAAATCAACTCTTCTATACCCGCCAGTTTAGTTTTCGTAGACGTCGCAAAGCTTCTCAGGGCATACTGGACCTGAACTCAGAAACACATGAATCATTTGAGAACTCCGGTTCCTGGTGGCCTGGGTCTTTGATCTAAGTAAGGCATTTGACGGAGCGCGTGGTCCGCGCGGCTGGAGTGTTGTCAGATAGTGGAAAGATGGGTGTCGATATGCCGTTTCGCGACCCGTACTGTTTCCCATCTACATCAACGATTTGCCGCAAATCGACTCACAAGCACATTTTAGTCTTTTCGCTGATGACACCATACTCTGCTGCCATAAAAAAGAGTTGTTGGCAGCTCCGTCGAAGTAAAAAACAAATATATTTACGTCAAATCATGTTATTTTTATTCTGTGATACTTAGTACTCAGAATTAAAATATCGAGTTCAAAGACTGGGTGTAAAATTTTCCACAACAAGCCTGTGTAATGTCAGGATAGGATTACATAAAACCTCTAATTTGTTATATCCTGCTTGCATTAAAGCCCTTTGATAAATAGAAAGCGGAAAAGGTCGCCATCGACGTCAGAGGAACAAATATGCAGAAGGTTTATATCGCCTAACAAACAATGCCCTATTATTCCCCATCGTGTGAATTATTTATTTCTCGTTGCCTCTTCCAATATTGACCGATTGATGGCCATAAAGAGCAATTTTAGCATACAATTTGAATTTTAAAATATGGACGAAAAGAAATTTTTCTATCGATACAATCTATAGTTCAGAACAGTTTATGAAATAAATAAAGCAAGCAAATAAAAACGAGAGAAATCTAACGTATGTACAGGGTGTCCAATGTTCGTTGATTTTGTATAGATAGAAGGGCACAGTTTTTATAACACTGTGATGTGTTTTTTTAATAGGGCATTCCTTTTTCCCCTAATATTTTAAATAGGCTTACTCTGCACCTTTCCAGACTACATAATAGTTTGTAGTTAATTGACAAGCTTAGCAAGAACTTGCAAATTTTTGTCCACAGAGATGGCCGCCCAGATCTCCGGATTTGCTATGCTCGATTTTTCCTCTTTATTACAAAAATCAAGAAAGTTATGAAAGCTTTATTCGAATCATCTTTTATTTCTCAGAAACGTAGCGCACAGGTGCAAAAACCACATCTATCTATCTCCACAAATACTACTGTAATTTGCTACAAAATTCAGGTTGTCCGAGATTTACGGATAGCCGCGGGTACGGTAAGTAATCAGCCTGGCCAATAACGCATGGTCCTCAGTCTACCGATGTCTTTACGGTGCAATGGATTGGGATTGCTGTCAAGTGGTCTGGTGGTTCAGTGATTATATGCTGGGTCTGTGATACGGCGGCCCGGGTTCGATTCTCGTTGATGTTTACTTTTATTTTTTTAAGATTATGTTTGTAAAAAAAGAATTTCTTCATTTTGGGCCATACCTTGGGTTAGTTTTTGTTATTTGTCATGCGTGAAGTGTAATATTAGACATTCTAAAATAGTAGACAAACCAAGTAATTGCGTTATTGGTCCGGCTCATTAGTTACCGTATTGCGGCTACCTCCAAGTGGTGTCAGAGCACATTTAAAGAGTTTGTTCCATTTCTACAATGCAATATTTCTGCAATTATAATAAAACCACGTTTACAATATACAGTGAGGACGTAAAGTCCGTCGCCCTCCCTCTAACTTTTGAACCGTTTGGTAGGTATACTAGGATGAAATTTAGAACGGTATTATATGAAACAATTTCCTATTTTTTGAGCAAATAATGACAGATTTAAATGTCAAAATGACAGCTGGGGGTGCTTTCGGAATATTTTTTAAATGGAAGAGTTGGTCATGTGACATGTCATTTTGAAGGTCTTTTTATGCTTAATTCAACACTCGACTTTGAAAACATTTGATTCATGTATTATCAAATACCGACCAATTTTAGAATTGATTTTTTGATGTCTAGTTTCAGGCAGTAGGTGCTTTTTATACCACCAGATGCAACAATTAACTGTAGTTGCCATGGTTTCCTGATATTTGTCATTTTAAAACGTGCCTGTCAAGTGTTCCAAAATCTTCGAAAATATCATTTAATTCAAATGTCGCGTTCGCTAGAAGATAAAATACAAGCAGTTATCATCTTTGGCGAGGCTAATCGGAATTATCACGCTGCAGTTCGCATCTTCAATGAACGCTTTCTTGATAGGCGATTAGAGTTTTGCGAGATTATGGCACGAAGGATTGAAGCAAATCCCAATTATCTGAGGCATATTTAGCGATGAGAGTACCTTTTTTTAAATGGAACAGTTAACACTCAAAACTGCAGGTATTGGAGTGATGAAAACCCCCTGTTTCAGATGCGGAACTGCTATGTATGAGCTCGATTAGCTGAGATAACTTTGAGATGAAATACACTAACATACAAGCAATAATAACACGATAAATATTACCTTAGTGTCCACCTATAACTACTATGTACACTATATTCACCAATTGACGAGCAACGTTCAATCGTTCAGCAGTTTATCTTCCAGCACATGGGAAAGTCGCTTAAAAACACTTGCTAAGTCTCTTGCTAGCTTCTATATACAATGTACTTCAATTTCTTGCAAATAAGAATGACTTGAATGCAATGGTAGTGGCTTGAGATGGTATGGCAGTTATATATGCATGGCATACAGGGATGCCCTTGTGAAATGCGGTTTTTTGGTACACGCAAAAATTATTATAAAACACGCTATGCAGGTGGCATAGGTAAGCTGAAATCCGTGTAGGGGAAATAGCATTTGTGAGATCTTTATATTGTAATAAAACTGAGAGAATATTGGCAGACAGGGTGCCGGGGAATCCTTATATTAGAATAAGGCCTTAGTATAACAAAACAATATTATACTCTGATAAAGCATAGAGAATATTGAACCCCCATGGACAAGACCAATGGGGACGCTAGTACAGCGCTCGGTACAGCGTCTTAGTTGTGAGAGCATGATTGTAAACGTGTGTGTTTACTTACTTGGGGTTCGAGACAACACTCGATTGAAATGAACCCCCATGGGCGATTGCCATGGGGACGCTAAATACCTCGTTCGGTACAGCGTCATACTGACTAAGAGAAAATATTGGCAGGCAGGGTGCCGATCAGGCTTGTAGGTTTGAGATGACTACGACTGGATGTCGCAATGGCTGGATACCACAATGTCACTTGAGTAGACTTGACTAGACTTGAAAGATTAGGGGGTCTCAAAACGTGAAAACTGCCTGGCATGGCCGATGGCCGACCACGCCAGCGGAAGCACGCTTCAGCGCGGCTATTTGGTTGGGGTTCAAGATGCTACTGAATTCAAGAACGTGAGAACTAGATCAACTTGAAGGCGTTGTCACCGCCCCTTGCCACCGGGATAATCTACATAATTCCGGAGATAGAAAGGGCAAATAATGTAAATACTGAGAAGTTTTTGAAAACTTAACGTCAGCGATGAATTTTAACACAAATCTGGTCGAAATACGTTAACTAGTTTTTATAAAATTCGATTGTTAAAGATCGGAAATTTAGGAACTAACTTGATTACCTCCGTAAAACGCTTGTGAAAGCTCAGTGATTGGCCGAATGTCCGAATGTGTTCTTGCAGTGTAGCTGATACGGCCTTGGGGTTTGAAATACATTGAAGTGATTGGTCTAGCACGAATTATGCGGTTGGATGCAGGACTGCTTCTCTTGTGTCAGCTGCCGAGTGCAGACGAGTGAACATTATAACTAGAGATGGCGCTAGGAGTAGCGCCGAGCTTTTTTTGATTTCTTGGAATGCGAACACAGTGGCGTGGAATGCTAAAATAGTACAAAATTAAATCGTCAGATTTGAAAACGTGTTCAAATGGTTTTTGAACACCCCCATCTGTTTCGCGAAGGACATACTGAGTTTCCTCAAAAAATAAATGTTTGGGCGGGTATTTTGGGTGACCATATTATAGGTCCCATATTTTTAGAAGGAAATTTGAACGAATACTACAAGATACCATCACTCCACTTATTGAAGGCGTTGTTGCACAAAATTCGTTTGTATTCCAGTTTGGCATTACGTTCCAACAGGATGGTGCCCCGCCCCATTATTTTAGAGTTAGAAATTACTTAGATGAAACTTATCCGGACAGGTGGATTGGTCGCCGAGGTCCAACAGAGTGACTAGCTCGCTCACCGGACCTGACACTCCTTGATTACTTTCTATGCTACGTGAAATCTAAGGTTTATAAAATGGTTCCGGATTCTCTGAATCAGGGCTCAGAGGAAATTTCAGAAATCACGATTCGAGAGATCCAAAAGTCGATCTCGGAAATGAAAAATAGCAAATCTCCTGGAGATGATGAGGTGGTCATTGAATCTCTTAAAACTAGGAGGCGAAAAGTTGTTGCAAAACCTCAAAGCACTATTCCATGAATTTCTTATATAGGGCAAGATACCGAAGCAATGCAACCATCACCCTAATTCATAAAAAGGGTGACATTACCAATCTTGCAAATTACCGTCCTATCAGTCTGATGTCACACATGTATAAGTTGTTTACTAGAGTTATAGCAAATAAATTAAAAGCAAAACTAGACCTTTATCAGCCAAGAGAACAGGCCGGCTTCCGAACAGGTTACGGTACGAACGATCATGTCCAAGTACTGAAAAGGCACTTGACACTATAAATCAGCACCAGATGTTAAAGTCACTGTCCGACTGTAGAATAGACCACCGGTATACCTTATTACTAGAGAGTATATACAAGATTGCCACAGCTAGCGTAAATCTGCAGGAGAGCACAAATAAATTCAACATAAACAGAGGAGTTAGGCAGGGCGATACTATCTCGCCGAAATTATTCACGAATCTGCTCGAGTATATGTTTAAGTCTGTGGATCTGAAGGGGTTGGGTATTAACATAAACGGTGAAAGCTTAAGGCACCTAAGATTTGTAGATGACATTGTCCTAATAGCGGATCTCCTTGACCATGCTATGACCATGCTGAAGCAGCTAAATGCTGCCTCCCATAAAGTCGGACTAAAAATTAATGTGGCAAAAATCCAGCTCATGACTAACCTTGTACTCAATCAAGGTGTGTACATAGATGAAACCCAGGTTGAAGAAACTACCTCTTATAAGTATCTCGGCCATGAAATCCGTATAAATAGAGATAATCAAACCTACGAACTATTTAGACGAATAGGATTAAATTGGGCCTCATATGAGAAGCTGAGACATGTATGCAAGGCGGATTTGCCAATAGGTTTGAAAAGGAAGGCTTTCAACCAGTGTGTTTTACCTGCCCTAACTTATAGTGCTGAGACCTTGACATGGACAAAAAGGGCTGTACAGAAGATCAGAATGACACAGCGTGCAATGGAGAGCTCAATGCTGGGTCTGACACTGAGAGACCACATTACCAATACTAAACTGCGTAGAAGAACTAGACTGACTGACGCAGTAGAGGCACAAAATAGGTAGATGTGGAAGCAAACACGGGAGGCTTATGTCCAGTAGTGGACAAATAGGGGCTGATTGATGATGATGATGATTGTTGTCCGAGGGTACAGTAAGTACCAAAATATTTCATTTTAACTTATTTAATTTGAAGTCAAATTTCAATCCTTTCCTGTGTAACGAATAAACCATATGACCATATTTTATGGTAATAAACCTATTTATCTGTTTTATTTGTTATCTTTAGTATTATTGATTCAAAGGGGAAGTAAGTAGTATGTATAATTGACTTAAATTAATTGGGTTCAATAATTTATTCGTTTTGATTTTATTCTTTTGAATTGACTTACTGGCAAATTTCTGGCGTCCATCACTGATTGTATTATTCATATTTTAATGTACTGCAAAGCCTAAGCCAAAACGAGTTCCATATTCCAACTTTTGACTTGTGCCGGTTACAAGTTGATTACGCCTTTGTCCTACATTGCCCGCTTCGACGACAGCTCGTTCTGGCCTACGCAAATTTTCTTAATTTAATCTCAAATTTCTCTTTGGACTTTATTCACTTACTCCTTTCTAATCTGAGGTGAAAGTAATTACATAAAATTAAAAGGCAATAAAGAAGAGCCGTTTATTTGAGGTTTATTAGTTTTACTCGCTTTATAATTTTGCGTGCTACGATCAGCTCACGTTAATGACGTAGTTATTTACTGTTCATTCTGGTTTATTCTACTTATATCTTATTACTGGTAGATGTTCTACTTATTTTTATAACAAATTTTTATTTGTAATTATATATTGTCTCTTAGTTCTTTGACATAACAATTAGCCAACATTTCCTTCAGCTTCGATTGAGTAGTTATTTAACCAAATATTTAATTATTATTGTCATATATAATTTTAAGCAACTTATAGTACCGTGGATACCATAATGCCTCTGCCTTTATTAAGACCCTTCAAATTACGTACATAATTCGGTTTTCTATAGGTTGTTCCACTTAAGATAAGCAGCTTTAAAGGCTTTGCATTTACTCGAGCACAATTTAGCTCTGTTTACATCACACATTGCTAGTCTAACAGGCTCAATAGCGATTACACCAAAATATTTTATTCGAGATCAAGCTAATATGGGATTAAATTCAGGGTTCGAGCTCAGAGATAACTTTATCTCCAAGTAAAGGATATTTTTAGCGTCATACTACACTGAATAGTGCTTTCAACTTTTGTCTTGAGGCTCCTCACTGTTCGGGATTACACTGAAACCACAACAGGGAAGCAGTTTAATCTCGAATTTCATTTAAGTTCTTGTCTATTTTGTAATTTGAGCACACTTATAAAAGCTCTCTTCGCTTGTTTTGCTGATGTGATTTTCGGGTTGATCCTTTGCCTTTTTACTACCGGCTGGCTTCGTGGTGCAGGTTTGTTTTATGTTTATAACAGTTCAAAATTATGAGCAACTTTGTCATTTTTAGGATTATCTGCTGACTTATTATTTTTCCCTCATTTACTGCCCATATTATTTTCGAGTGGCTAGAATATCTGTTTATGTATTTGCTCCAACCATGGAGACGTGGACAATGATTAACCATGTAATGAATACAGTTTTGCAATAAATATTTGCATTAATACTACAAAACCTCACAGAGTTGAAAATATCTAATTTAAAATAGTGATTACAGTCAAAGGATTTTAAGTGAACTTTTCCACTCTAAATCGGGCGTTTTTCAAGGGATTCGACGTAATCGATAATTCATTAACTTTTGTGTGTAAGAAACCTATTTGACATAGACAAATGGACGAAAATCGTCAACTATACAAATAAACGAAGTGGTTATATGGCGCACCAGACAATGCCACAATGAAAATCCCTTTTTGTGAATTATTTATTTATCGTTGGCCCTTCCATTTATCGATTAGTCCAAATATAAAGAGTTGTATTATTAAATTTCGAATTTAGCCGGGTCGACTTTTATAAAAGCCTGTTTCAAACATCGCATTGATTTCGAAAAATGTGTCTGTGGAAAATTCAGATATGTAGTTCGCATTAATAAAAACTATAAGGAAATATGAATATAGGGACATGAAATGTCCTCAGCTGCTACAGACCGTGAGCCTCTCTCAACGCTATACGCGAACTAGAAAAATATAAAATGGACATAACAGCAGTCCAGCAAGAAATAATCCCATCGGATCAGAAGAAGGGAGTGATCATACCAATACATAAAAAAGGCGATAAGATGATACGTACAAACTACCGTGGCATCACTCTCCTCAATTGCGCCTATAAGGTCCTGTCAAACATATTACTGAGCCGATTAACACCATATGCTAATGAAATTGTTGGTGAATACCAATGTGGATTCCGTAGCGGAAGATCAACAACGGACCAACTGTTCTCGATAAGACAGCTACTTGAAAGTGCTGGGAATTCAACAGAGATCTCCACAATCTATTTGTGGATTTTCAAACAGGCGTATGAAATCAGAATACGCCTGTGGGAAGCCATGGAAGAATTCGGAATTCCAAAGAAGTTATTATCCATGGTGAAGACGTGCGTGGAAGGGTCAGTAAATAGCGTAAGAGTGGCGGGGCAAAATAGCGAAATGTTCCCTGTAGAAAATAAACTTAAACAAGGAGACGCGCTGTTCCCAGTTCTGTTCAACTTGGCCCTTGGGAAAGTAGTGAGAGTAGCCCAAACAAACACACAAATATTTGGAGCCAATGGACCTAGGCTGCTCCTAGCATATGCTGATGGCATCGATGTTGTAGGAAAGAGCACAGTTAACGTCAAGGAAATGTTTGTACAAATGGAGAATGAAGCTGAAAGGATGAATCTGACAGTAAACGAGACGAAGACGAAATATATGCATTTAACACGAAAGGATAATAGAGACCCAGTGGGACAAAATGTATCTATGAACGACTACAATTTTGAGAATGTCCAGTCTTTCAAATATCTAGGTTCTCTGATAACAGCGGACAATAATATGAAGGAGGAGGTAAAATACCGAATAACCCAGGGAAACAAATGTTTCTTCTCTGTGCAGGAGATGCTGAAGTCCAAATATATTATAAGGTCAACAAAAATCAACATATACAAGACGGTAATAAGACCGGTCATCATGTATTGATGCGAGACATGGACAATGACAATTTTTGATACACAGTTGCTTAGAATATATTGAGGAGAATTTTTGGACCGGATATTGACCAGCAAACTAGCGAATATAGAATACGGACCAATAACGAACTCTCTCCACTATATGACTCCCCAGACATAGTACAAGAAATAAAATCCAACCGACTAAGATGGATCGGCCACGTCCAGCGTAGTAACAACAAAAGGCTTATAAAGAACATATGGGAGGAAGCCCCAACAGGAAAGAGACCCCTGGGAAGACCTAAGCTGAGATTTAGATAACATCCGCAAAGACTTGCAAATAATGGGAATTGATAACTGGGAAAAGTTGCCCTAGACCGCACTCGATGGAGAGAGGTGGTTCAAGCAGCCAAGACCCAGACAGGGTTGTAGTGCTACAGTGTTATTGCTGTTGTTGTTATAAGAAAATTAATGTAAGAGAGCGGAATTAGGCACATTAAATTTCATTAAATAGGAATTCCAAATTAATATCTCAGGGTATGTAAATAGACACACTTGTTTTGCAAGTTTCCTATTTATCATACGAAAATTTGTGAGGAAGATTTCTAATTAGTTTTTAATAAAGGAGCTAGTTCTGCAGTTGAAATTTGACAGAAATTGCTCACTCTCCTGAATATAATGATATAGAAGTTTGCATTTTTGGAGCGGATCAACATAACCGGCTTGATATATGTAAACTGTCCAATTAAATTCAGGCAGTTGCCAAAATCCATACTGAAATGGCTCAATACCCACTTCTAATAGCGCCAGCTTAAGACAGTTTTTAGCCTATTGCAGTAATAATTTCGAGGGAGTGATACGATTGTATCATAAGAAGGAAAAACGGCACTAATTTGATTTTTTTAAAGGTGGATACATATTAATACTATTTTTCAAACTGTTGGTTTCATTTTACCATATTATTTGATGTTTTTGGGACGCTACAGTACAGTGACAGTACCAAATCATGAAAAGCTGTAATATTTTTGTGCCTCTAATATTAAATCGTGGTCCACTGTACTACAATGTGATTCAGTGTAGGTTTCAAGTGACAAAACTTGAAATTTTGTTAATTTCGTCCTTTCAGTACTGCAAGCTTAATGCGCTGTATGATGCCTGTTTCAAGCGATACTAAATAATACTTGTTTATTATTTTATACCTTCACTGTATCGTATAGCGGTTCAAATTCTGAATATCAGTCATTTAGCGTCTTAAGTAACAGGTTTTGGTCCACTAGTCACTATACAACACAGTGGTTCTGTTCATTAATGTCGGCATCTAGTAAAGGGTAAATTACCACTATATCATTTCCACCCTTCTCTTTTATTTTTAAATTTTTAAATTTTTATTTCGATTTTAATTGAAGTTATTTGATTAAATAAAAGTAGGAGCTAAACGTTCCTTGAGTTACCCTGTCGCTGCTCAGATACGTCTTATTGCGGTGGAAATTTAGTACTATCACTCGAACCAGTTCAAATTCAGGATCCCATCAAAGTTGGAGTTACAATTAGAGTAAAGTTAAGTAGGTAGAGTTAAGAGTAAATTTCAAAGTAGAATTTATTAAGAGCTTGAAATAAAATAAAACGAACATAAGACGTCTCAAAATGGCGTCCTCGTGCTGCTAAAAAAGTCACCATCACTCAAATAATTGCCTGTTGGTCGGCTCTCCTTCAGTGTCGGCTAATCCATACTAGAATGCCATGGAGTCAAAAATTATTATAATCCAGCCTAGCTGCTATCAATTTCCAGGGAAATTAAAAAAACATTTTGACGCCTCCGTCATCGCCTTTACACCTTTTAGGCCTGAAGGTCTATCGAAAAGGGACTCGTGCTTCAGCAACCATCGGTTTTATTCACCCAGACTCATAAAAACTCAATTCCGCAGGATGACACGAGATCAACCTACAATACCCGAGTCGATACGAGGTCAATTCAAATACCACCAACTAAGTAATCATGAATCCACTTCCTAATTAGAAAATTCCGCGAAAAACTCGAACAAATCTTCACAAACATTCTAAATTATGTAACTGTCAAAACAAAGCACCTAGTTATGTCACAAACTAAAGAAAGGCTGTAAAATTAATAGATGCACATTAAATTCAAGATACCGGCAACCGTGTATACTTGTATGCCTCCATTCCAGTAGCGTAGACAAATCAATTACATTAAAAATAATTCCAATGGTGTGCTAGATTATATTGAAGTTTGCGAATGTAAGAAAATTAATTGTTTTTGGATATTTAACCGCGAATTATTACAGAAAATTCAAAATTACTGACATTGGAACGAGCATATCCAAATGATTGTTACACCACAAGCTTTAATAATAATTATAAATTAGCTTTTAGGTTTGGTACAATAAATTAGTTGGTTTTTAGTGCGACAAAACTACGACTTTTTAGCCTTTCCAAATAAAATTAGTACAAATACTCGCCTTAAGCATTAAAATTGAACGCATTTGTTATGAATGAGGAAAACTCGTTACACCTCTGACTACTATAATGCCCAAATAGTATATTTACGACTACGGCGACAGTTTAAGATAATTCAAAGACATATAAATTCAAGCGCTTCCCCAGAAGATGGGGATAACTCAAGGTCACATAAAAAAAGGTGGGGGGAGACCCAGCACCGTCAATAATATCCTACTTCTGCCTAGGTGTTTAAGGCAAGTCCAAGACGCGCAAAGTTGAGGAGATATTGGGCCGAGTTCAAGGTCACAAAAGAAATGGGAGAATACCCAGAGCGGTCATAAATATTCTGCGTAGGCATATAATAATCAAAGTTATTAGGGAAAATTCAAATGTACAGGGTTATCCAACGAGGACCAGACATGGAGATTTTTTGACTTTCCCTGTACTTTTATAAAAAAAAACTGAAATAGCCATCTTATGTGATTGTCTCCCGCGAATTCGGATATGTTCAGCAAAAAACAATTGAACATCAAATAAAAGTGCTAGGGGTAACTTTGATATTTTTTTAAATGGAACACCCTGTATATTACTATATTTTTGGACTCTCTAGAAAATCTAAACACATTTTGTGTATAATATCCTATACCTATCTTTAGTTGTTTACCAAATATTGACAGTTGAAAGTCGGGTATTATGACACTTTGACAGGCTCTAAAACCTAAACCGCACGAAATCAAAGAAAACCGTTTGCACATTTCTATCTTGGATTTTCATAAGATATCGAATGATAGTAACTTTGAATTTAACCGGAGATTTAAAAGTTTCGGTTAATTTTATCCGCAGGTTAAATTCGAAGATACTGTCATTCGATAGTTTATGAAAATTTAAGATAGGAATGTGCAAACCGTTTTCTTTGATCTTGTGCGGTTTAGATTTTAGAGCCTGTCAAAGTGTCAAAATACCCGACTTTCAACTGTCAATATTTGGTAAACAACTAAAGATCGGTATAGGATATTATACACAAAATGTGTTTAGATTTTTCTAGAGAGTCCAAAAATGTAGTAATATACAGGGTGTTCCATTTAAAAAAAATATCAAAGTGACCCCTAGCACTTTTGTTTGATGTTCAATTGTTTTTTGCTGAACATATCCGAATTCGCCGGAGAAAATTACAAAATCGTCTTGTCTAGTCCTCGTTGGAGAACCCTGTACAACGTCAAGGGCATCCCCAGATCAAGAAGATCCTGGATCTAGCTCAAGTTCATAAAAAATATATGTGTCTCACCTTTATAAGCACGCAACTAAAGTGAAACTTATGAAAGAGATATTAGGAATTAAGTTTTTATTTTTTTAAGCTTATTTTTTCTTAACTTTTGTGCCCAGTTTCGACACTTATTTCTTCCATTTTTTCAACTTTATTTTCGCCGAAAACCGTGTTTCTCTAACCTTTTTTTATTTTCTTTTCTTTATTCCGTTTTTTAATACATTTATTACCTCTCCAAACAATTTTTTTTTCTTATTCATTTTTTTTTATTTGGTTTAATACTTTTGTTAACTTTCCTAACATGTTTTTACATTGTTTTCAATTTTTTTCCCATTTGTTCAAAAATGTTTGTTTTTTATTTTCATTAAGCATTTTTTTTCTTCCCATTTTTGCCATCCCCGACCTCGTAGCTGAACTCCTTCGCTTTTTTGTCTGACTTCTTTTTAATAATTTTTTTTCTTATTTCGTTTTATACTTTTATTAACTTTCCGAACAATTTTTTACAATTTTAAATTTTTTCCCAATTTTTTTGAACATTTTTGGGTATCCTGGGAGGTGCGGGTCATCAGATTTTCGATCTGAGGCTGCGTTGCAGAGATATCGGCAAACAACGGTTTTTTCCCAAAATCCCCTCTTAAATTAGAGCCCCTGTCCCCCCCATATGGTCAAAGGTAGCCCCTATGAGTGCACCCACCATAAAAATTTCGACCCTGTTTCGTTCTCCCGAAATTAATTATTTTAGTTTTTTTCTTCTCCCCCCTCTCCTGGCCGAACGGGGGGGAGGCAGTTTTCGTCCAGGATCCTCATTTTGCCCCAACTACACGTCCTGGAAATTTCAACCTTCTAGCTATACTGGAACATGCTTAATTAAAGGGGCGTTTCACTTTGATAACCGTTTCAATTTTGATAAGCGTTTAATTTTTTCTGACTTTACGTTCGCTAAAGAAGTTTCTCTTCAAAAGAGATGAGGGCCACGAAGCCCTCATTTTTAACCAGATCCAGGGTATCCTTGATTTGGGTATGCCCTTGACGTTGTGTATCTTTGAATTGCTTTAAATACCTCCATTGTATGCCTAATATATATGGCAATCCTGAGTCTTCTCAATTTTTTTCTGTAACCTTGAGCTCGGCTCATAGTCTCCTTGATCTGGGGATATGCTTGGCGTTGTGTATCTTTGATTTGCCTCTAACGACATATGCCTAAGTAAGATATTTATGACGGCCTTGGGTCTCCTCCATATTTTTTCTGTGACTTTGAGCAAATCCCAGTGTCTGCTTGATCTGGGGGATGTCCTTGGCGTTGTGTGCCTTTGAATTGCCTCTAACAATTTTGACTATAATAATATGCCTTACTAGGATATTTATGCCGGCCTTGGGTCTCCCCCATTTTTTTTCTGTGACCTTGAGATAAGTCTAGGGTCTCCTTGATCCAAAGGCTGATCTATGAGGGGTTCTGGGGATCACACTGATCCGACAATAACCCAAACAGATAAAAATTGAATAAAAAAATCTTGTTTTCTGGCCAATACCATCTATTGTAGGCCATATTTTAAAAACCGTCGCGGGTTGCATAAGCATCGTTCCAGTGCTCCGTGGTCTGCGTTGTCTATGAATTGATTTTATGCTGCGTTTGATTCGATAATGAAAGCCGGAGGTCGGAGCACTTCTTATCGCTGTCTCTCTCGCTCTCTTTTCGGTAAAGGGAAGTACAAAGAGAGACAGAAAGATAAAAAGCTTACTCGGAGTACCCCGAGCGTCAAATTTTTTGGTTGTTTCTTTCCTAACGATTATAGATTATAGTGCACACCGTGTCCATGATAGGATGATTACGTGTCCTCAGTTCTGGATCGTTCGCGAAGTTGACAGTGCGCCTTCAATTGCCTGACCATTGATTGGTCAGGACTATCCGTGACTTTGGAACTCACTATACGCTAGTCTTGAAATGGCCTTAAACACATATACGCCTAAGTAGATTATTTATGGCGGTCTTGGGTCTCCCCCCACCTTTTTGTATGTGACCTTGAGCTAGGCTCCTAGAGATTCCTCTGACGCTGTATGTGTCTTTGAATTGTCTTAAACTGCTTGCCCTACATAATTGAATTAGAAATGAACTTATACGCTTATATGCATTTTTTATTAAGTTTATAATTTTTTGATCTTGGATCCATGAAATGCAGAGTCAAATAGGCAGCCCTCGCTCACGATCATTCGTAGGCACGCGCACAAGATCATTCCAAGGTCGTGGCTTAACTCAAAGCCAAATTGAGTCATAGAAATAAATATTTCCTAAGTTGTGCCAACACTATCTACTTTGAAATGATACTGACTACTACTATTTACTAACTTACTAGATGCATACGAAAATATATAGGGCTATGGAGCTATATATTGCAACACGTTTTTTTAATGATTGAACCCAGATTTTTTTTTTCCCCAATTAATTAAAAAAATTGAACCTAGCCCCGGAGAGTCGCGTTACAAAGCCCGGCCCCTGTCGTGGGGTCGTTTGAGCGCCACCCGTTCTAGCCAGCTAAACGGAAAAAGCTCGGCAGGTGTTGTACCGAGTGGCTAGATTCGCTCATAAAATTAACCGGTTCTTAATTTCAAACTATCAAAAAAAAAATAAAGGAGAATAATTATGGCACTATAATCAACTAACTTAACCTATCAAAAAAACACAATCTAAAAATTTAACGGACACTATATTTGCTACTAAATTCTTTTTTTTGCAAACACAGCAACAATCTATCTGGAGAAAATGGTTATATTAAATGTGGTTGAGTAGACAAAAGAATGTTATATGACTTAAAGGAATTAATAAAATAAACTGAGTACAATATGAAGATTGTACGTACAGAGACCAATTCAGTTGGAAAACCTCAGTTCTATATGCCTTATCACTAAATGCACTAAACTACTTATCAAAGTGTTCACTTGGCGCAGACTAAGGTTCTTACAACTAGGTATGTGCGCTAATAGCTGCACCGATGGTGATAATATGCCGCAATGAGCGGACACAATGATTAGATCAAAAAAAAACTTGAGGAGTTAATAAAAGCACCAGTTCAGAATAAAAATATGGTTAGCTTGATTCATATGATAAAAAGATAAAATTCAGAGCAGTTATATCTGCCGACTAATTAATGAAATGAAAAATTAATGAAAAGAATGAAGTTATCCAGCCCGCACTTATCTTTTAAAATGAGAAAACAAATCAAAGCAATTTGATTAACTGGTCCGATAAACCAGTGAATAAATGTAAATTAAATTAATTAAAATCAATGAGCTACCTCAATTCAATGTGTGATTTATAGCAATAAAAGTAAGCGAAGATTAAACATAAGACACAATGAAACATAAAACATATACCCAAATCCCGTCGTCGAACTCTGTCGATGGCCTCTAGTGCGGGAACCACCAGTTAAGGCCTTTCGTCAGCCTTCCAGGGAAAAAAAAAGGTTGTGGACCTGCTTCCGGCCTTTCACAGAAGAAGTTGCAGCAGAAGAAATTGGTTCAGCAGGAGAAATTCTGACCCAGCAGAAGGAGTTCTGGCTCAGCAGAAGAAGTTCTAGCCCAGCCGAAGAAATTGGTTCACCAGGTAAACTACTGGCCCAGCAGAAGGAATTGCAGTCCTCCAAATAAACTCTGGCCCAGCAGAAGGACCCTGAAATAATCCAGTACGCATTAAATGAAGCCCCCTTACTTTAATAAAAAAATCATAGACCCCCTTACTTTAATAAAAAATCATAGACCCCCTCCCTCTCTGCATAAATACATCTTCTTTATAAAACAAATTTTCCCAGACAAAAAAAAACCCCATGGACTTACAGTGCAATAAAGCAAATAAAAGAGATATTAAGGTTCCGGCAACTTGAATATAAAAAGATAGATATGAATCACCCCTAAAAGAATATATAACTTCCCCATATGATCAAAATTAAAGTTGCATTAAAATAAAAATTCGGATCAGGTAAAATGGAGTAGATAAGATAACACATGGGAAAAGCAAATGGCGTTATGTGCACAAAAAAAAAATAAAAGGTAGATAAGCAGTCAATTTCATTAATTTAGGCAAAAATGGTAGCGATATTTACCTCAGATTCGGACTTGAGGGTATATTAGAGGAGATTCGACGGTCTCGGTCTTATGGGACGAACGTGGAAGCCGCTATAAATAATGGAAATAAAAAAATTTAGCAAAATGGCGGTCAAGTGCTCCATAGGCCACAGAAAAAGGAATCCAGAGAAAATGCTTACCTAGTACAGCTTGTAGAGCCCGAATAATCGGTCGTGTCAAAACACAAACAGAAACGCACGAAAAATCCCCTCAAAAGGGTTGTATTATTTCACAATACGCAAAACGTGCAGTTTCTCGCTATACTGGCAAACGTTCCCCAGGCGAACAAAACTAGAAAAGACCTCCTTCCGTCGTCCGTCAATTTGCCTTAAATTAAATACTGCGAAACAAGTAGTAATGGGCTGAAAACTTCACGAGTGTTTCGATACAAGGAATAATTCTAAGAAAATAAACGCCTTAATTCTCGCTTATTATGGTGATAAATGACGGCGGAAGCCACGAGTAGTGAGCTAAAATTACATTCTTCCAGAAAGGCTAGGAAATGCTCTGACAGAAATAATAAACCTTCAAAAATCTAAACCGAAAAACGCGCGATACCTAGCCCATTCCTATTATTTTGCAAAAACCTTACAAAAAAACTGGTCCGCTGTACCGAACGAGAAATATATTTAAGCAGAGGTCCAAAAACGATCTCCGGAATATCAACCTAGGGTTCTCAAAAGGTAATAGAATATTCAAACTGAAATTAAATTATGGTTCAATAAGTCAAATGCAACGTATTTGCAGGCTAACTGAATTCTTTAAAAATATAAATCGCTTCGCTGGCTATTTACGATAATATAATGCAAATCAAGCCAAGTTGACTTAATAATAAGGTACATACATCGCTTATCAACTAAAATAGATAATCACAATCGATTCTAAAAGCTAATACGAATATATAGCTAATCTATGCTTAAAATATAGGTAATTTTACATTGAGAAAAGAGGCAATTTCAAGCGAATTATTAAATCCAGAATTAATAAACCGATGAGTCCAAAATACAGCATAGGCTTTTCCCTAAATGCGGCATATAAATGAAATTTTAAAATTGGCAAAATCGAACTGTTACAATATAGTATATCTAAATCCTAGTGTATTTGCGTTCAAAATATTATATATTAGAGCCCTAATAGATTTTTTTATCCAATGCATTGCTACAAAATACAAGATTAGCTGTCGCTGAAACCTTGAATGATTCTGAAATATTATAATTTCAAAATCATCACGTTTTTTAAGTAGAGTTTCTTGATAATTTGTTTATATTTTTAACCCTCAAAAACAGATGGTTCTTCCGGATATCAGGATGAAAGAGGTATAAGAAATATACATTATAACCTCTGTCCTATCAAAAAAGAAAATCCAATCGTTTGTAAAGTACAGACCAATGCGACAATACCTCAAGCATATCTAAGACATATTTTATAGTATAACAAACACGCTATTTAAAAACTACTTAAACAAAATTATGATATAATGAAAAACCATATTAATTGATTAATACGTTATAATGTTTGTCTGGAGATAAAAGAATCGATTCATATCAAGCCAAAGATCTAAAACACTATTTTTGGAAAAGAGCTTCTGATTGCGAGAAAATCTCTTACCAAATATAAAATATAGAAGCAAATTCTGAGACAAAAGGCAAACAGAAGGGGTCGTCATTATAGCGTTACTGAGTATCCAACATATAGATGTTCCCCTTAGAGGGTCCTATCGAAGCCCCACAATGGACGACGACGGACTAGCAGTTGAAATCCCTCTTATCCTAACCCCTACCAATGAAAAGCAACGCGAAAAGGCACCGAAGAAACGCAAAAAAAGTACCGTGTCTTCTGGCAAAAAGTCCTTCGATAGTCGCGCCACTACCTGCGCCTCGGCGGCCAGTCCGAGCGACGAATCGAGCCGAACACCGGCGACCGTTACGGAGCAGAGAAAAAAGAGCGTAATCGGCGGCAGTTTAAAGTACGACATCGGTCGAGAACGGTCGTCTATCATCAGGTTTCCGGTTAAATGGAGTTCGGTGAGAATAAAAGGCACCGGACATGAAGATAGTACCAAGGTCAGAGTGGAGCCCTGCAACGGAATGCCTATGGGAGTGGATTACGACAAGTTGATCAGCCCTACGAGCGGTACACCTGCGAATATGAAGAACAATTTTGGGAATGTAAGTATTATGTTGGGCACTTCTTGGGTTTCTATTTTTGATGCAATATGATCATTCTGTGAGGTTCTAGTAAAGTATGAGACTATTTTAAACGGTGTATTTATATTTATGTTATTCCCATTTGACATTAAGTTAATTTCCAGCTCGTTTTATCTTACTTTTGCCAAGTTTTGAAATACAGTCGTTTAAAAGTAGCTTAAATAAATGTCAATAGAAAGGCACTCATAATAATAGTAAATCAATTATTAGACACATAATAGTATATATTAATTAGTCTCCAAGTAATTCAGGGTGCCTTCTGATTTGTCAGTTTTGTGTACTGATGTCCGCCGGAAAGAGGGAAGAACGCCACACTTGCACTTACCTTAAACAAAAGTAAGTATTTAATACTGGATGCTTTTAGGAGCGTACACTTCAATTTGGTTTTGAACTGCGTTTGCCAATATAGGTGATTTTGTTTATTAATATTTTTGTACCATTGCTTTTTTAATTTAATAAAATATGTACATTGTGTGAGTGTATGGACTCTACTTCCTGCGTTAGATATTCTTGATTTAAGTTTTGGACGGTTTTTTGTACTCTTATTTTGGTTATCTTAGCACGTAGGAACGCTTTTGCAATGTATTTCATTTATTTTTGTTTTCTAAGAGAAACGTGGTTGATTAGGGTTTTTAAAGTGTAACTAGGGGCGAAAATACCAATAAAAGTAAACTCGCAATATGTAACTCCTTATCTTATGGCCACTACCACGTGATAGAGGTTATTTACGGACATATATCACCACAAAATGCCGTATTGTTTCCGTTTTGATTAGTTTTTCTTAATGTAACATTGAATTTTCTTAATCAAGTCTTCTTTTTGAAAATCCATACTGAAATTGGCTCATCAACAGGACTAGATATTTCTCTTTGCGTCTTCGTTCTAAGCCGTGTTCCGTTGATGGTATTTGTAAAGATGTGCTGCTCTGAACAGCTCTGTAATCGATATATTATTTTATAAAAACTCATTTCGAGACAGCGTGTATTATTATATAGTGTCACGGCTAGCAACCATCCGAATGTTTTTGTGCTACCCTGTAGAACTGGCCTTGCCGCGTCTATGTATGAGTCATCGCCGGCCGCGAAGATTCAGGAACTGTGGAATTATCTCGATGCCCTGGTCGAGAATCATATAGAGTGGCCTCGCTTCTTCGCGAATATTCGGGGATAGATTTGAGATTGTATATAAGTAGCAGACCTAAAGCGTGTTGAGTTAGTTAATCATTGAATATTGAGTTGTAAAGTCATAAGAGTAGTTTGGTGTGTTTAATTGTATAAAGTGATAAAGAATAAAGAGAGTATTATTGTTAAATAGTAAAGAAAAGTTGGCTAACAGTTGTGAACTAACTGAGATAAACGGTATTTTCAAGAAATTAACCGAAGTTCTTCAGGCCACGGGGAGATTCCGGGAGCCACTAGAAGTTAGGCCATATAACCGTAATGCTATAAATCAGTGCTATAGATGTGGCAAGACCGGACATTTCAAAAGGAACTGTCGAATACAGATATTCCGAGAGCCACTAGAAGATTTTAAATCAGTGCTATATATGTGGCAGGACTGGGCATTTCAAAAGAGACTGTCGGGTACAATTACGGTCTACATCTCCATCCAGAGACGCTAGCAGTTCAAAGTCAAGTGAGTAAGGGTTAAAACAATACAACTTTAAGGCTAAGCACAGGGAAGGAAGATGGCATAATAATACAGATGCTTTATCCAGAAGGTCATGCGAGGATAATTATAAACATTACCAAAGAATAGACCAACGAGAAAGAATCACTCCCATTAGGCAAACCAAATTTAAAGTTGATCAATAGTGGACCACAGAGCAACTAAAGAAAGATCAGCTTGAGGATAGTGAAATAGCACTACTCCTAAAAACTAAAGAACAACGTCAATCGAGACCAAGCTGGAGAGTTATTTCAACTAAGGGATGTACTTTTAAATCTCTGTTGGCTCAGTGGGACTCCTTGGTAGTTGAAAATGGACTTCTTAAACGAGCCAGGGAAAGCGCCGATGGAAAAGTAGTGAAGACGCAGTTAGTGGTACCAAAGAAGAGGGTATCGGAAGTCCTGAAAGAAGTACATAATGGGAAGTTTGGTGCGTTTAATTGTATAGAGTGATAAAGAATAAAGAGAGTATTATTGTAAAATAGTAAAAGTTGAAATTTCGCTCAAAACCCACGGGAAAAACGTACCATTTGGTGTCAGAATTAGATTGTGAAGAGACCGGACTTGTGAAGTATTTTTCGAGGAAAGAAGAAGGGTACAAGTACGTCAACGGGACCGTTTTGATTGGTGGATTCTGTAAGGAACTATGGCATACATGTCGGAATTCCAGAGCAACGTAGTTGAATAAAGAAAAATCACAACACGTGAGAGGTTTGAGTTGACGCTGTTGCTCCGTAGGAGTAAGTTCTTTGACTGGATTGTGGGAATGTGCCTGCCGCGAGTGCTTATAGCCTTGGCATTTGAGCAAGCGTGTGGTTTGCAGTTACTGGTTGGTTTTTCATTGGTAAGGGGAATATCATGCAGAAGCTTTGTTTCCTCCACCTTCATTTGGACCAATTTCAACAAGGTCACTTTTCGGTAGTCGGCCATATTGATAGGCAGGGAGGTGTTGCATGTAGAAAGTTTTTGTGAAATACCTTTGGGAGTTCTCTACTCGACCCATTTTAGAGTCTCAAGCAGTACCTTTGTCTTACCTTCTTGTGTATTATTGATTTGGTACCGAAATTCGATTCCTTAACGAAATTTTCTCACTGCTTCTGTCAGGTGCAGGTGAGTTGCTTATGTTTCTTGGGTGTGTCGACATTTTGTGATTCTGTGATTTCACGTGGATAGTTTCTAATTTCTTCCTAATTTTCTTTACAGAGGTTCTGTCCTTTCCACCTTTTAAGGACTGTAACGTAATCTACACTGACGCCGAAATCACGTCAGTGTAGATGGCGTTACAGTCCACGATATTTGAATATATCGATGATATCAGATGTTATTTAGTTATGTAATTCCCCTACGAGATTGATTATCTTTGCATTTAAATGTTACTGTTTATACGCATAACTAAGTAAATTATTATTATTTATTTATTTTTTGCCAAAAATGACATGTGTCAAATTACGATATTAAGCTAATTCTAAAAAAAAGAAGAAAAATTAAAGCTCTGGCTAACATATAAACGTATAATATATAAAATATATATAGCTACTTTTTCCACAAGTAAAAAGTATACGTCGAAATATGACATTTACATGTGTCAAAATGTTAAGAAAATAGTTTGACATATGTCATATTTATATGAAATAATTTGACAGCTGTAACTGTCAAATTTGACAGTTGCAGAGATGTCATATTTTATTTCCAAACGATAGAACATCGAAAACTACAACTTTTGTTAAACAGTTTTTTTGATATCTCATATAATAAAGGAATTATTGACAAATTTATCTAATTGTCAGATGTGACAATTGCTTGAACCGTCCAATTTAGACAATTTCTACATAATCATAATTTAATAAGGGATTAAGTTGTTAGTTGACATATCAACTTAAATTTTGACATGATTTCGTGACATTTTAATGACATCCATAATGACATATTCTTCTTGACATCTGTCAATAGTACGTCGAACTTATAGATCTTCTGCACCCCTGTTTCGCACCCATTTAAATAATAATATTTTTTTGAAGTCTAAAGACCACTTACATATTTCCAACGTACAGATAAATTTTTTAAAATCATATACAATTAATTTTTTTTAAAATTCTACTTTTTTCGAAATATTTCGGTACAGAAAAATTCGAACCCGCACCCAAATGCCTCTTTCTAAAGTACCCACGTCAAATTTTAATTTTTTCGAAAAATATTTCTGATTTTTTTTGTTTTTATTACCTAAACGATTATATGAATACTCTTACATATTACCAACGTACAAATAAATTTTTTCAAATCATATACAGGGTGGTAAAAAAATTAATTAAAAAAAATATTTTTTTCTATTTTGGTATCATAAAGAAGTCTTTTCGATACGGAAATTAGTGTCGAAAAGAAGCTCTTTTCGACACTACTTTTGTCGACTGATTACTATGATATTAACAAAATTGTTCAATGTCAAGGCTCGCTAGCAAAAATTTCGACACTGTTCCTAATTTCGAGCTCGTG
Organism: Pissodes strobi; assembly: GCA_016904865.1. Classification (NCBI taxonomy): domain Eukaryota; kingdom Metazoa; phylum Arthropoda; class Insecta; order Coleoptera; family Curculionidae; genus Pissodes; species Pissodes strobi. The sequence goes on along the minus strand of MU188424.1, from coordinate 28,471 downwards.
CGGTAAAATATGGTCTTTTAAAACTAGTATCTTAATATACTATTTTCGAATTAATTCGGTACAGAAAAATGTACGATTTTTTTAGATGAAAAATTCCAACTCCCCGCACCCAAATACCCCTTCCTAATGTACCCAAGTCAAAATTTAATTTTTCCGATAAATATTTTTGATTTTTTTTTCGTTTTTATTACCGAAACGATTATAGGGATCCACTTACCAACGTCCAAATAATTTTTTTTAAATCATATACAGGGTGGTAAAAAAATTAATTTTTAAAATAAGTACTTTTTTCGAATTATTTCGATACAGAAAAATCGTACGATTTTTTAGATGCGAAAACTGAACTCCCCGCACCCAACCACCCCTTTCAAAAATACCCACGTCGAAATTACAATTTTTCGAAAAATATTTTTGTTTTTTTTATCTATTTTATTACGAAAACGATTAGGAGGGTTCATGTATATGTTACCAACGTAGAAATATTTTTAAAAAAAATAAATACAGGTGTTAAAAAAAATAATTTTTACAAAAAAAATCCCGTTTTTTTCGAAATATTTCAGTACAGAAAAATCGTAGAATTTTTTACATGACAAAATGTAACCCCGTACGCTAATACCCCTTTCAAAAACATAATTTTTCGAAAAATAATGAATAAGCGCATACAGCCAGAAAGCTGGACTAGAGGCTCTCTGGTTTTTGCAAATCTCTATTAATTACATATAGTATACTACCATTTGCCCATGGAAGGCTGTTATTAAAAATTGATTAAATTTGATTAATTTTGATTTAGCGTAACGTATCAGTATGACAAATTCTCTAGACAATTTACGCTTTTTCAACCATCTCCTGCGGTTGCTTCAAATCCTTGAAAAGGCCTCGATTCCAAATTAAAACTTCGTCCCCTTCCAATCTCGAATTGAAAGTTATTTCGAACGATATCGACATTGAAGTTGTGAGTTGTTGATGTCTAATAAATCAAATAACGATGAAGGCTGTCTTGGGAGTTGGATAATATTTGAAGAAACCAAAAGATGTGTAAAAGATGTAGGATGGCAAATGTGATAAAAACGAATAAAATTGTATTGCAAATATTTATATAATGTAGCGGATATTGAAACGCGATATTTTTAAATCATATTTTCTACTCTATATTATGCGACAGCCTTGTCTTTTCATCCTCAATCCTGCGTCCTAAAGTAAATTATTGAATAGCTAAGCAATAATTGAAAACCTAATGAATCTAGACTCTAAATGTCGAATTCTTCAAGCCCACTAGTGAAGCTTTAAGCTCCCAAGCCTTAGAGAATATAATCATTCATTTTGGGACCGAGGGAGGGTTCGACCAGTTAATAAAAACGTTCGAGACTCCAGCTGGTTTCATCAGTGTGGCGATCGTTGAACTGTAACCTGGTGATAAACTGCTCAAAGCTTACTGTGGCCATTAGGGTAATATTTATTCTTTTATTAACACTTGTATATTGTTGTAGTTTATCTCATTGTTACATCAGCTAATCAATTTTATTTAGAAAATATTTATATACACTTATCGGTTCTTTACTATTTGTATTATTATTCTGACAGTGTGAGGTTGATTCCTAGCACTGGCAGATATTGGCTATACTCTAGCACCGTGCGATTAGATTTATTTATATTTGTATATTTAAATTTAAGTTACTTTCAAGTTAAAATAACGTATATTAAAATATTTATATACTGCTTTTTTGCTTTATTTTCAAAATCACTTCAGAACTAGCCCTTATGGTGATTTATACTGCCGATGTGCAGGCTCTGTTTGATACAGAGATCTATAGCAAAATAGTGTCTTAATAAGAGTAGTGTTAGGAGGACAATAGTTGTCATACCGATTCAGTTGTGTTTTCTACTCCCTCTCTCTCGACACGTGTTTATTAGTATATTATACGATTTAATCCAATATCCCAAGTAACAAAAGAAGCTTTAATATGGTTTTCAAGATGTTGTTAAAGCCAAATGAATATGACTCACTTAAAGCCTTCTGCTCTAGACAACCTCTTGAGGACAAGATAAAGGCTCTCTTACAGCCAAAGCCAGAGTGGGCCACTCCTGTGAGGGTCTCAAGACCAAATCTTAAAGCTTGTTTAAAACCAACTTGCACTGAAATCGATTCTCTTATCATTGCCTTCAAGGCAATCATAAAACCTTTAGCAAGCGTTCTTTAAAACCATAGGATTTATAGTGATCTAAGATTAGGATGAGTTTAAGAACTCTGAGATTTATAACGTCTTTAGATAAAATTATCATAACCTGTAAACCAGTTACATCAAACAAATGTTCGTCATGTGATGTCTAGTCGGTGATGCATTCCAACTCCTAAGAATAAACATGGAGGAAATGCAATACCAAAATCTGGTAAATTCGCCGAAATGGGAGACAAAAATTATAACGCAGTCGACTTGAAATATGGAAAGATACCTTCTAAAAACTAATGCGCCTTAAATTTACTGCTTTTTTAAATAATTAGATTATTATTGACTAATTCTAAACAAGGTTTAATTATTATAAGCAAAATTAGAAATGTTTGCGTGTAATCTTATATTATATTGCTGTTAAAATCCTCGTATTTTTTAAGGTAGCAACTGCGAAATTTTGTTAAAATTATTGAATAATATTACCTCCCTAAAATGTTTCCAATATGGAGGCTAGTGCTGTTTGTAAAAATATGGCTTCTTATCATTTAAAACCTGAAGGTTTCCTAGAAAGAAGGCATAAGTCCTATTAGTTTTGTCATAACCTTTTATTTACTGTAATTAATCTGTTTACTCCTAACTGTTCCTTAGAGTAAAGCTTCTTAGTCTTCACCAAGGTTGCTCGGTCTGCTCATAAAACTACTTGGCCTTATCACGGTATCGCATAAGTCTTCTAGCGCTGCGATCAAGTTTTCTGCACCCAATTAGAACACCATAACCTCAAATTTTGTCCAGTTTTATGTTGATCTACATTTTCATTTATTATGTTTAAAGATAAATATTTTGCATTTTTAAGGAAATTATATTGAACACCGCTACAGAATCACGACAAATAGTCAGAATGACAAGATGGCCGCTTTAAAAGAGCTCTAGGCGTTAGGAGTTAAAGTAATGATTTAAGAAAGCAATAGAAAAGTCCAATAGGATTTTGTAAAGATTATATGGCCTTAATGAAACAATATTTTTTCCCAGTAATCCTAATACAGTCTTTTACGTAGCCAATATAAGACTTGAGCTTTATTGCTATCTTATATAAAACTGCAAGTTTTATGAAGTGCTTAAAGAATGAGTTTTAAATCCAACTTAAAGCTATAGTCTTAAGACAGATTATTTTAAAACTAAACACACATTACAGAAGATCAACAAAGTTTAAGATTGATAACACAAAAGCCTTGTTAAAGCTAACACAAGAGTACCGGTCTCAAGTCCATGGACACTAAATATTATTGCTGCCAAGGCTGCTTTAAAACTTATTTTTAAGAATAAATGGACTTTA